>DWQX01002538.1:0-21328 GCA_018245475.1 Pharmacophagus antenor | reverse complement strand
TCTTGCCACGAACTATATGAAGTGTTTTACATTTATCTAACCCGAATTTCATTTTAATATCATTACTGAACTCTGCTGTAGTTTCTATTAGTTCACATCTAGCGAAGGTTTTTATTATTATCATTATTATTACCGACAAAGCGTAAACACTAGGCCTTAATTTCACGTGATAAAATTAAGGTTGAATACTCTAGCTCTTCCAACTTGACAATCGGAACACTGCAGTGGTGTTATGATGAGACTGATAATGTAAGACAGGTCTGTAAAAATATTACTTTTAATACAATTATTAAGATGAAATTGCAATATCATCTACAAAGGTCCCTAAAAACTTGAGTATTTACCACAAAGTGCGACGTTACCGGCAAGACTTTTGTATGAACAAAATGAGGAACGATGTATTTTAAAGAATATTTTTAAATAGTCCATTGTTGTTATTATTCCAAAATAGAGGTTTACTATATTTACTCTATTTTTACAAAAACCAATGGAGTTCTACAGTTTTTTATGGACAAAAATATTGGTAATTTAATTATCTAATATACATGGGGAAATCTTGCATAGAAAACCCTTCCGGTACTAAGTGTAAGGGTAGAGTTATGTCAGACCTTTCCGGACTAAAACTCCACGGTGTTCTTTTTAATACCATACGCCTTGTCTCTAGTATCTAGCTGGGATTCGCCTACCTAGCCATTATAGCAGTGCTGTTTTCTGCCAGTCATATACACCTAAGAGAAAATCGGCTCTAGTGTAAGTTCATAGCGGAAAGCTTTTGCTGTCAATAAAAATAAAATAAAAAGGCATACAAGCGAAAACAGTTTCTCATGTTGTTCAGGTTACGTTACATCGCATTTTGAGATAAGTACACAAGTTTTTAGGGACATTTGTAAGTGATATTGCTGTTGCATCTTTCTAAAAAAGTAACCTAATAGAAAGCAGGAATTTAGGTTGGATTACAATTACAAAATTACAATTAAAATTAATCAAAAAGACAACTTTGATCCAGTTTTTAATGTATTTTATAACAACGTTAGTTTTTGTTCGTACAACGTTTGAATACATTTATGACCGATATTAAGACAGATTACTTACATTACTAACAATTGACTATCCGAAATTCTCGTTATGTCACGCCTTCGGCATTTCAAATAATTAATTTTGTTTATATCATGCATTATCTTGTCCATTTCTCTCGTGTCTCCGATTCGTAGGTTTATTTCGTACTGCATAATGTATTTTGGAATGTACAGTATCATACTGATGCACTGACTAACGGAACGCGGGGTTACTGGATACATCTGCCCATATTAATCTGGCAAAAGCAGTAGAGTGCCTATAGGGAAACCGAAAACAGTTCAAAATACATGTACGTTGTGAAAGTGATAAAAGTACAATAAATATATTACTTTTACGACGTAGGTAATTTTAACATAATTATCTTCGTTACCGTTTAACCAGTTAACTGTGTAGTAATAATTTACAATTCTTTATTATTCATTTCTTATTTTAATTCTTTAATTTAATTATATAAATAAAAAAAGAGTTACGACAAAACTTTGATGAATGTTTCAATTTCAATACAATAATAATTAAATCGTATAGGCTATGGTATATAGGTATGGTATATGGTATGTAGGCTTTTGTATAATATGTTATAGTCGTTAAAAACACTTAACACTTAACTGATGGAGTCATAATTTTTATAAGGATCTTTTATTATTGATTAGTTCTCATTTGTACTTTGTTATTTGTAGCCGCGCTTTTTGGCTTGAGAGGTAGTACTGCCACTGTCTGAATTACCGTAAACATCACCATATTACGTTTGTTAATTCAAGTTGAAAGACCTTTATTTTTATTCCAGTAATATCTGTAACCTCAGCGATTGAAAAGTAGAGATTTTTTTTTCTTTACACTATTGCGACTTGTGCAAAGATTAATCGAATACGATCCTTATACTATGAACCTAAGTATTTGGAATCTGAAAACTCTAAGTTTAACAGTGTTTTTAACATGTTAAAGATGATTATCAGAAACTAATCTTTTATTAAGATATTTAATGTGAAACTTTTAATTGGCGTACTTAAATAAAGCCCGTTGGAAATCGAGCTCAGCGAAATCATATCTGATACACCTAAATGGTAGACGAAAAAATTGTAGCTAGATATTAAACAATATAAATCTAGGTCCACTATTTCGATGTGAAGAATGAACAGAGCGCGGCTCTGCGTTGTAACAACAAACGTTACGCTGTTTAATTGTAAACAGCCGACGAAGGATGTGTATACACGATGTCAAATCATTGCCGGGATTCGTTTGCGGTATGTGAGAATTTCTAAATAGTTTTGCGCGAAAGAAACTGCTTCACCAATTGGGTGGGTGGCGATCGACCTTCCCAGTTGGATGAACGGACCTGTTATTTTTAAACATCCCAACACCTGGCCAGTTCGCGAACTTTTGTATTTCGATATTTGACGCATCAGCGCGAACGTATCGACTCGTTCTATTGTGTAACGCGGACGACATGTAGCTCACGCTGAAGAATTTAAGTTAATGAATCGCCTCCGTAGCGGGAGTGCTTTATCGCTTCACTTGTAAAATGGAGTTAGATTCCCGGGTAATGTCATTTCCAATCCGCCTGGCTGGTTACCACCCTCATTATGCCATAACAGCATTGCTGTGTTCTGGTAGTCATACATGTGAGAGAGATATAAAAGAAAAGAAGTATTTTGGGCGAGCACGCGTCACTATTAACAGCCTCATTATCATTTAACATGTGGTGAAATTGACGCAACGTGTTAGCCCAATGACGATATAAATAAACATAATTTACTAATTTATAGCACGATGGAGACTAGCGATGATTGTCGTATTTGGATTAACAAGTAAACCATGTGTGTAACACACCTGAAAAAGCTTACGAGTAAGTGAAATAAGTTACAGGAACGAATTTACTCTTCCAAATTTTGATAGTAACTTTCCCAATTGTAGTAGTTTTGAAGAAAATTATTCTGATAACTTAGGTAACTTATTGATTTTATGAAAATTCAGGTTTAACGACTCTAATGTAAGACTTCCAAATTTGACACTTCGTGTTCATTAAAATCAGCAGTTATTGAAAAAATTTCCTAACTTTCAAGATTTATCGGTAACTTAGCAATAAGTTCATTGACTTTACATTGTTTAAGTGAACATAGTCTACGCGATAGCGAATTGCATGACTACAGGTACTGAGGTACTGAGTCATACATTTGTGCTCATACAAATAGTGCGTAATTAATTAAAGGACAATAAGATACGCATTCGGGACTTATGTCGCTTCAGTAACGACGCGTCTTGCGTGGAGACGGACCTGCGTCGTCAAGGTCTTGCTTCTAGATGCTGGGTGAGATCGTTCTCGGAAGGAAAGTTGTTTTGCAAATAATCTAAAGGTTCTGAGTTTGTGTTTTAAAATATATTGGTTGTATTACTATTCTGAATAAAAGGTGCAGTGAGGAAAATGTTTTATCAATTAAGAATTAGCAGTATAACAAAATTAATAGTGAATCTATCTCGTCGATCTAAGAGCTGATTCTTCTCTTGGAATTATAAAAAGATTGTTGGTAGTTCCTAATAATCAAAACCGAGTTAAACTATAATGAAAAGTGGAATAAAAAACTCATTAAATTAACCAAGTAATAATCATGTTTTACGTTTTAAAAATAAAACAATATGTTTCTAATTTTTACTACCAGACACTATTACTTCTATCCAGTTTTTAAACCAGCTATTTTTTTGTGGTAACTGTATAAAAGTAAATAGAGCTCATAACAAATGACATTTGAGAACCGTTATTTTTATTAATTTCATAATCTTCAATAACTATATTTTATTACCGATAAATAAAAAATGTATATATTACCTAATATAGAGGTTTTTACATTACTGCTTTAAACTTAAACAAGGCTATTGACACTACGGAAAATTGTAATTAATTACTTATCTAAAGAAAAAAATACTTAAATAATTTTTTAAAGGTATTTTGCTTCATATTCTGCTTCACTTTGCTACAAAAAGCTTATTTTACACAATTACAAAATCTTTGTAATTTAAAAATGCTGGCTCACGTGTATTTTAAAAATGTTCTATAAATTTTTGTATAAATATTGTAACCTAATAACTAAGCGCAACGCGTACTAATTTCAATTTTTTATCTTTCCAGATCTAACTGCCTGCGGGGGATTCGCGGAGTTTTATTTCATTTTAATTATTGATCACTCCTAAGACGTCAGAAATACGGATGATTAATTGCGTTTCGCCAGATGTTCGCTTCAAAATATTAATTTTCTTATTGCCAAAATTAAGAATACACTGCGATGACAATGCGTTATTTGTTTTTTTTAATTCTATTCGTGTGAATCGAATAAACGTCGGCATTTTATTTATAATCTGTGATGAGAGATAGGAATTTAGCAGTTGTCACAGAAGCATTTTTTTTGAAACGTAATGTATTAGGCACATACGTTGTTGTAAATTTAGACGCAGTGCACGTGGATAATTGAAAGAATTTATGTTCCGTAGAAATGTTCTAGTGTTTTGGCAAGTTTTTGCGCGACAATACACATACTTTTGTAACCAGTTGTTATGCTAGATTATAAAAATAATAATTAAAAACATTATAATTATTTGCTTACATAAATTGTCATAACAGAATTTATCTGTTTTAGTAGCATCACCTATATGTATGAATGAAAGTGGATGTCGTGGTGTATAGTTTTCGAAGTGGCGGCTTCGGATAATTATATATCCAAATGCATGTGTGATGATTTTAATGGTTTTGTATCAGGTGATGTTAATAAAATAGATGGATTTCGTTAGATATTATAGAAGTTCAATGCTATTGCATAGAATTGCGTATTATTCTTTGACGTTGCATTTAAATTCAAATTGTTGTGTATGAAAATATATACGATCATCGAACTTATCTAAAACGCGTTACAAATTATTGACATCGAATTGTCGCGCAGTTGGGTTAATCCCGATGTTTTGGTGTACCAATGCCATCGCGAAACGCTATCGGATCGTACGTAAGCATCGCTAGGCCCGCTAAAGCTTCCGCTGTCGCTTGTATTTAGGTCATGGCCAGAAATCGCGCGCATCTTCACGGGGCACTTCCCGATAGAAACGGTTTATCTTTACAATCGAGTAATGTTTGTGAACTTGAAAAATTACGCGATGAAATTAACATTAGCTAAACACAAAATTTATAATACATTCTCTTCGTTTAACACACTATCTGCGTTATTAATAAATAGGTTTTCATGTTATTCATTTGGAACCTGGTTCTATTTTTACGCAATTAGCTCGAAAATTATTCTAAATTTAAAAATTACAAGTTAATAAACTTTTTATATTTTCATTTTACATTTGTGATTTCTCAGATACGCGGCGCCACAGTCACTTCAAAGGTTTGAAGGTGATCAACTTCAGGTTCACTAGTAAGGTGCTCCAGAACGAGGTCGACGAGGCGTTCCTCAACATCCACGTGCAGGAGTTGGAGCAGAGGCTCAATGTGACTCTGGGACCCGAAGAGTTCTTCTCCATCGGTCTCCAGGTCAACAGGGTCACTAGGAACAGTCAGGGGAGCAAAGCGTCAGTTCCGTACACGGAGAGTTCCGTGAAGATGTCCAGGAAAGAACTGAAGATCGGTAGATGGGTCAAGGTGAACGTGACCAACATGGTGGCAGAGTTTTTCAGGCTGCCGAGGGAGAACCTAGCAATAGTTGTGAGAGTACAAGACTCGAAGAATAGAATGAGCTTAGTTGTTCCACATCCGAGCTCAGAATCAAATAATGCATTGGTGAGTACCGGCCACTGCGTAGTATTGTGTGATAAAAAAACAAAACTGTCGTCTATCATAATCGAGAGGAGAGAGAGCAAGCGTTATACGCAAATCAACCTATTAGCTCTCGAATAATGCTATCCATTTAGTGTAAATATGTAGCGAAATATATAAGATAATAAGTATCAGGGCTCATACCCTTCATTTTATTGATTTAAAAATTTATTTGGTGCCAATTTATTTTTAAACCACAAGATATCAAAAAAAAGTTATCGCGATATAACATTCAAATTTTTGTGAACGCTAGCTGTTTCGTTGACCCAATTTTATTAATGATTACGATATTATTAATAGGAATAAGAATAATTGAGGCAATATAATTACCGAACTATTATTATTGCTTAACGGATTATTTGTTTCGTTTTTCTGATAATTATTTTAACATTCAATAACTATTACTATGAATATTGTATAACACGTCAATATAATAGCACTGAATAATTATAGACACACGTTTTTATTACGTTTTAAAAGTAATTATAAACATAAAAAAAATATTCTACATTTATTTTATTAAACGCAGCAATACGACTAATGGAATGTTTACCTGGTCCGCGAACAGATGTACGCTTCATTATAATCAACTGTCACTTGCGTCAAAGACGCGATTATTATCTGCCATAGTGACAGTTACATGGTAACCAATAGCCATGGCCACAGTGAAACGCCCTCTCTTTTGCACAGCATTGACCTTTCCTAGGGTCGCCATGATAAGGTAGGTTAGGGATTCGGACTTACGATAAAGTAACAACAAGTTCACCGTTCACAGTTTGCGACGCAGTACGGCAGACATGTGGTCGTGAGATTACCACTGATTAAGATGTAATGTACAGTCGACTTTGTTCTAATAAACTCTATAGAACTGTACAAAACTTCGACCTACCACAAATTGTATCTGACATTTAAATATTTCTCGCGAAAGCTATTTAATTAAAATTAGTTGATCGGCTTCGATTAATATTGTGATTACGTTAGTAAATTAGTTTACTAGTGGTAGTAAACTAGTTTACAATGCACTTCTCTGCAACGTGCTTAGGCGCGTACTGATTCGATCCATTCTGCAGGACATCTCAGGACCCTTTATATTCAGGGTAGTTAGAGAGAGATTTAGTAATTAGATGTACCTCAACCCCCTATAAAGTAAAAAAGTTCTCATGACGGATAGCGTTTAGGCAGGTTTGCCATGCCATATCCTCCCGCCCAGCAGCAATGTGCAAACATTACTGTTTGAAGGGCGTTGTAGTTGAATTACTGGTGTAACGAGAATTGGTTTTATACTGAAACTTTGCAAACATCTTACTATAATAGACATGTCATTTATCACTGGAATTCATGAAAAAAAATATTGTCGAATGTAGGTTTCACCAGTGACTGATGTTTGTACTTCCTTTCCTTTCTCAATTAACTGGCAATTAAGTTTTGTTTTCGTTTTACTGTGTACTTTAATATCCCATGTCGGTTACCCTAAAATAACGCAAAACTCAAATCTCATCTCAGCCTAAAATTTTTTTAATGAGAGATTTGTAAATTTCTGATTTATTGAAGTTATAAATATGTCAAGATAATGTACTTAAAACAATAGAGGGTGAGAACAGTGGTAAAAACAAAATTAAAATTCGTACATCATTCGGATACACTATGGGAACTGCTAAAATGTGTTCGTCTCGACGAAATATATGCACAACACACGGGTACGTTTCCAAAATTAAAACAACTTCTATGGCCCGCGGTGGTTCATGTTCGGTTCCCTTTACAGATGCCATACATAGAAGTAAGCCTTAGGGACAATTCGCACAAGCGCACGCGGAGGACGATCGGCATGGACTGCACGGAGAACTCCAAGGAGGTCCGCTGTTGCCGCTACCCGCTGGCGGTCAATTTCGAGGAGTTCGGCTGGGACTGGATCATCGCACCTAAGCAGTACGACGCGAACTACTGCAGCGGCGAGTGCCCCTACAGCTTCTTGCAGAAGTATCCACACACTCACATAGCACATTTGGCCGCGCCGGCGGGCAGCGGCGGACCCTGCTGCGCCCCCCGGCGGATGAGCAGCATCTCAATGTTGTACTTCGATCACGACCTCAACATCATATACGGCACCCTGCCAGGGATGGTCGTCGAGAGCTGCGGCTGCTCATAGCGACGCCCCAGTTATAGCTCCAAGTGGATCTGCATAAATACTTAATATCCATATACCTTGACATCGTATTTCTTCATTAGTTACAATTTTAATTAGTTCGTCTGTTGAAAATACAATAAGATCAATTTCATGTACCACTTTTGCAACATTATAAAATAATTTGTCTTATATTAACTGTCAAATAGAATTGTCAACTGCTTTTTAATTAACGTATCAACTGATAACATAACAGCCTGCCCTTTTTGTCAGCTTTTAACCACTTGGAGCGGAGTGTTGTGTGTTGCCTATGTAATATATTCGGTTGAAGACTGCGAACCATTTGTGATGTGTGCCGTGAGTGTATATTTTATACGTTTTGTACATCTAGATTTAATAGAACACTCTGCCACTGTTCTGTAGAATTAAATTTCGAATTTCGAACGGTTTTCGATAGGTCGTGCTTAAAACTCACAGAAATCGTCACCTTGTACCAAATTAATTACATCAAATTTACACCACTTCGTATAAGTAGGGTACTTATAAACCATCTTCACGATTTGCTGATTTTTCTTTTCGTCGATTATCATTTTAATATCAGATCAGATGGAAAAATGACATTTTGCTTGATGTATTAGTTGAAAAAATAGTCAAATTATTCAGTTTAAAGATTAGTTTTTAATCAAAAATAATAATTGTTAAATAAAAAAACACAGTTTTAACCCAAAACACCAAGTTATCTCTTTGCGATATTTCATCTTTTCCAATTTGGAAATTGCAAATAATTTTACTGAGTAGATAGGTATTTAAAATCAATCAAGTGGTCTTTAATAGGTATTTGACCTCTGACTCCATTGTGCTCAGATAAAAATGAAATTAAACTTGACTTGATAATGCACTATCAATCTTTTTATGCAACAATAACAATCGTAACTCGCTTCTGGAACCATGTAACTAAAACGACTTGTATCTCAATATGGCATTTATACTTTCAAAAATAAGTCTTAAATTCTAAGGTTTTAGGTATCCTTTACGATTTATTAATAAGTGATATAGTACTTTCATAGGCACAAATAATCTTTTATTTTAATTACTGTGAGCATTTATCATCGGTTATTTATAAAATAATGTAGTGTTATAAGTGAATTGATAAATGCTTTTATCACAAAATATAATGTATTTTTTGTTCTCTTGACAGTTGAGTTAATGTCAAAAAAATGTATGGCTTAACCATTACTATCATAGATTATTTAGTACATGATGTAAACAGATCACAGATAATGTTATTTTTTTCATAAAACGCCAGTAGAAACACGTTTATATCAATTAATTATTGACCGACATATTGGCTCCATGCTTATGCATCCTTCTACATTTTTATAAATATCCTCAAATTGACATCTCTCTGTGTATTTATTGCAATTTTATACATATGTCTTACAATTTATTTGTGCCTAGGAAGAAAATGCGTCAGTGGTTTATATATTTTTTCTTGTACCTTCTGGCACTTCTATAAGAGATAAAGAATACGCGTCATCAAATTATTTTTAAGTAGCTAGTTAGTACATGTAATTCGATATATTTTCTTTAACAACATACTTGTGAGATTTCTTTTAGACATGTTTGGATCTCGTTCAAAATTATGCTTTGTTCTGCATAGAAAATTCTCTTTTTTTATAGCTCTTTTAGCGGGTGGTGCTTAACATAGGTCTTTTAATTTAACACGAAAGTAATCGACTAAGTACCTACCCATTATATTATGATAGGAATATAAACATCGTATTATTTGGAAGTGATTGATAATGTTTCTTTAATGTCTCGTAATTTAAGGTTTAGACTTTTCAAAAATTAGATCTCATTTTTGGGCAACTGTTCGTTTGTATGCCTTACAAAGATCTCCCTGTGCTTTTGGATTACAATTTTTTATACAAAATTTTTTTAGCGTTAAGGTGATTTGTTCTGGAAATTTTTAACTAACCATCACGTGTCATAAAGGTGTATGAAATAAACTTACAATTCATAATTTTTCTTGTTTCATTCATACTGTGTCAGTTATCAGAATTATTTGCCTGGATACGTCGTTCGTGTGCTGCACCACGGCAGTTTACCCGCTTCTCTTGTAACGCGGAAGTCCCGGATTCGATTCCCAATCCACAAGAGTAGTTGTCCAGATGGTGGTAGGATTTTTCTTATCTGCCGGGCTCTACCATCTTCATCGTCAATCTGCCGCAATAAGAGCATTGCTGTGTTCCGGCAGTCATACAAGTAAGATCCAGAAGTATTCCAGACAAACACGCTTCACCATCTACCGCCTCATTGTCACTGAACATGAAATGAAACCGAGATTACGTATTATCCAAAAAAAGCCCGATCTTTTTCTGCCTAGTTAAACTGTTGTAATACTTCTAGATATTAATAGAATGATGAATGAATGTATTTGTTATATTTAAATAATACACGTAAATAAAAGTAAAACAAAGTTACGAGATATTCATAATACAAAAAGTACTTAGGTAATGTTTAACATTAAAAAATAACACTTTTTGTGCGTAAAGAGATCGGATCTGACGGGTTCCTTAGCGGGTGTTCACTAGTTGGTTTGATTTGACTAAAGTTATCTGAGCTAGCGACTTCTGTAAAGACGAAGATTCTCTGCAGTGGACACATGCAATTATGAGGCTCTGGCAGTAGTACTTGTACAACAAGCTTTCTGATTTCACTTTCGTTTTGTCGTTTTGAATCAATAATTTAAATATCAATATAATAACCATAATTTATTCAGTTGCTAGAGACAAGGACGAAGATAAAATGAAAACGCAATAGGTAGAAGGCGTCGAGGTTAGGTGAGATGTTTGCACTGCAACAAATTACGCTGGTCGCTTTGGGATCTACGATGTCTTGTAGATGAAATGTTTAAATGATGTTAAGTGACGACAGCTTTTATTACATAGCAATATAGTCATGGCGGTAGATTTAAGGGATATAACTTTAATAGATATACAGGGACATAAATTAAAGATTAGGACAAAACTTCAAATTTTCAGACCATTACTCTCATACCTCCCTAAGCGAAAAGACCCACCCTCAGCCGTCATTATAGTAAGGTACTTTAGTATTGCCAAGTTAAAAAATAATAGAAAAAAAAGAACGAAATTAATGTGTGGTTGTCCTCACAGAACAGCCACTCTTTATTTATATAAACTTTAAATTATTTACACATTTCGTTTGTCCTACTTTACATTTAATATACTCGTCAACGTTCTTTTAAAAATACAATCAAAACAAAAAAAAAAAGAATTATGTAACATAAATACACGTGACGTAGTAATGTACAAATTACATTATATTTAGAGAGTGGGAGAAGAGGTCAGACTAGTATATACCAATTACAAAAAATAAACCGTCCCACAATATCAAATTTTATTAAATTTCTCTTTAACCTCAACATAGAAAGTATTTCATAAATTTTGGCCACGCTAAACCATTACAAACCCACATATAAACGGCCAACAATTTATTAAATACTTCAGTCTAACATATTGCTTCACCGATCCAAAACATTCATGAGAAACAAATGCATAGTTATTGTACTTGTATCAATTCTAAGAAACAATTCCTTAAATATTTATCTGTAAGATATATAAAAATTAACAGTGTATCCATGGCATTAGAATTATATCTACTTTGCGTAGAAATAATATTTTTAACGTTTTTTTTATTTTCTCATAATGTTTCCAGCAAAAACTCTTTTTTTTAAACACTAAGTTCTAAAGTACAGGAAAGTGCACAACATCAAATGGTGTCAGTCTATAATAGGTTGGATGGATTTATTTAAGACGCTTCCAAAAAAAAAAAGAAAAACACAAAGCTGCGCAACAAACCCGGCGGCCGAGGGGCCCACAACATGAGAACGCCTTAAATGCCCAGCTTAGGTACAGTTTATGGCAGTGTAGTTACAAAGAGCATCAACAAAAGTCTAGTCTAAAGCAATAAATGATACATCACAGATCATTAAACACTAAGATAACGAGATAACGCGATACACCGCGGTGATGCCGTGATACGAAGGAGTCCGTCAGTAGAAGTAGTAAGGTCACACTGGAAGTAGATTCACTAGTACTAATGCTAATTATGTACAAAAACTTGCCGATGCCACGCGCGCGGTCGCAGCACTGAAACTTGAGCCTTTACATTTAAATAGGATCACAGTGGAAAGAGTGATTTAAATTTACGCCTTTACCATCTAATCGTCTATAAATATATATATTTTAAAGTCCACATTATGGCAAGTTTCTACGTAAAATGCTATCACTTAAACGTGTCACTAGACAATCTTCAGCTACGTCCATAGAAAAACTCGATATATATCTGTACAATGTCCTCGGTTATAGAAACAGACGCGACACGAGTGTTTTCACTCGCACGCGATGCTCGCGGGGCGAGCTTAGAAACTTGGCTGGGAGACAGTCCGCGGGTTCCCGGGCTGCGGCTGGTAGACGTCGTACGAGTTGTGCGGCTCCAAGTGGCATACGACGTTGTTTTCGCCGTTGAGCACGGCGGCCAGCGCGCGCACGTTGCTCTCCTGCGGCTGGTGGTACGGGTGCGCCTGCCGGCCGCCGTCGTACCCGTGCCGGTCGTACGCCCGCTCCAGCGTGTCCCACTTGCCGTACTTGCCGTAGTGTTCCGGCTCGTGGTGATGCCTGTCGCCAGGGCTGTACGATATGAGCGGGCGGTGGTCGCCGAAGAACTTGGAGCCCGACGAGCCGTGGTGGCCGGCGCCCTGCCTGCAGTTGTCCGGGCCGGAATTGTCGTCAGACATGTCGGACATGAGTGTCTCGTTCCTCTCGATCTCTTCGTACACGGGGTCGTCCTGTATTACGCGGAACTCCTGCTCGGAGCCCCGCCGATACATGCGACCCTGCTGCGACGCGATCTCGGAGTACGTGTGGTTCACGTTCTGGCTGCCGTGATGGTGGTGGTGCTTGCGTCGGTCGTCCTTGTAATGCTTGCGGAAGATCATCTCCTGGCTGCCGGGCGAGTGCTGTGACATGTACACGTGCGGGTTCCTGAAGTCCTGGTTGTAGCTCCGCGTGGTTTGGTAACCTTGCGGGTGGTGAAGCGGGCTCTCCTCGTCCTTGATGTGACGCGGCGAGCCTGGTGCGAGCGGAGCGTCGCACTCGTAGGGGCTGTGCATATGGTTCTGTTGGAGCTGCCTGGTCAAGGTGTCGTGGTGAGGAAGCGTCGACGTGTTGCCGGCATGGTGTTTAGAAGAAGTGTTCTGAAATTATAAATGTGTGATATTAGTCGGGTATAGCCGCTAACGTTTCTTAACAAATCAAGCTGCATTTTTGTCTATTTAATAATTTACGTCATTGATTGGATATTATTTTCAGGCAGTATATTCTTTTCGAGCACAATTTATTTAATAAACAGAAATTATGAAATGTATTACAATTAACAAAAATTATTAAACAATTAGAAGAAAAACAATAATTAAAAAAAAAACACATCTCTTAAATAAAACAGCTCATTCCATATGTCATTGTTTAAAGTGAGACAGAGATATTATTCAATTTAACAGTTGTAATTTAGATGATATGAATATTAATTTAAAATTCTTGGGTTATTTCAGAACAGAACTTTTATTATTTTTAATGTTATTCATTTATAATTCATAGATGTTAATGGTATCATTATTTATGGTATGATAAAAAAACTTATTCGTTTACACGATGGCAATTACCGTGATTATATAAAGTACTAAACAGAATAAATAATTGTAGATTTAATAAAAGAAGCTAAGAGTTAGACATCGGTCATGAAGTACTAAAATCGATTAAGTTTAACGATTATTTCCATGAAAATGATTTTATTTGAAAAGCCATAATTTCAGAAGTTTAAAAAAAAACTGAAAGAATTTATAAAATGTTATGAAATTACCGTGTTCTTATGTGTTACTTAATTATTTTTTTTATTCGCATTCCTTGGTACTGGCAATTTACACATTTGTAAATTATTTAAAAAATTGTAAATACTAATGAATAAAATTTGTTGATTTTCGTCCGCGACAAAGCGTAAGAACGATGAATTTATATTTTTTTTGTTGCATCAAAGCGTTGTTAATTTTGATTGGATATTCTTCCATCTATTAGCATGCTTGCTATGAAGATTTCGATTCTGTGCGTGAAGAGTTGTATATAGAAGGAGGTGGGATGGGCTAGTGATGTATTTACAAAGTAAAGTGCGATTTAGGAATGAGTCATGCAATATTAAAAAAATGATTAGGTGTCATGCAGTTATGAATTTAACGTACAATCACCTCAGTAAGATCTCTAACGCATAATAATAGCCATCTCCTAAGAGGATAATGCATAGGTAGTTGTTATACAATGAAACACAAAGTTTTCAAAATTAAGGTACAAAAATGAATATGGATTGTCTACAGGATAAGGAAATATAATAACTTAATAAATAAAGTCACTCCTTTGCTTTATTCGAAGAAATATTATAAAAATATCATCTAAAACATTACGCTAAAACAAAATATGACTTACATTTATTTTAATTGAAAAGTTCGAAGCTATATTAACCTATATTTGCCACATACACATTTTTCTTCTTCTGTTATCAAGAAGTTCAAGTTATAGCTAAAATGTATTAATTCATATATAAATAAAATATTACTTTGATAATATATGCATGGGCATTTTAATATTAGTTATAATTTTTTTTTACAAAGACAGTAAACGAAATAAGCCTATCAATATTTAATAGGTACACGTATTCGGCTGGCTACATCGCTTTAGACATTAGCTATACGAGATCTTACCAAAGCGGCTATGTATAATTAAACGTCACTCTAGTAGTGTCCACGCAAGCCACAAAGCCCACCCCTCACCTTCCAGACATTGCCACCGATCGTGTTCGCCATTAACGCCCAGTCGTTCGCGCCAATCGAGGCCGCCATTTTGTTAGAGAAACAAGATGGCGAACGCGATCTCAGATTCTGGTATTCGTTCGGCACTTCGATATTATTCCTGTAGCTATGCATTGACGCTATGCTTTGCGTGTGCGATGAGCTGTGAGGTATGTTTTGTGGCGTCGGTGCGCGGACTGATCTCGTATCGTCACTCGGCACGTATATAGGTGCAGTCGGTCGGATATTCCACCTTGATGACTCCGGTTGAATGTTGTAACTCTGTTCGTATAGTTTGAAAAGTTGTAAACAAAGCATATATTACATATATCTACTTAAATATATCAATACATAGTCCTAAATATAACAGACCCAACCATGGACAACCTGAAATAATTTTTGGCAAAATTGTCAGTGATAGATACATCAGAAGTAAAAATAATAATTAATTTTGAAATTTACTACTTCGATAGAATCAAAATACGCATCACATTAACTAGAGATAGGATTTTTGTATTGCCATGTTCAATGTAAGTTATAATTTGTTAGAACATATATAAAGACATTAAGTCGGTCGGGATGCAATACAGCTACTCTATAACCACCACACCACCAAATGAGAGGAGAATATTCATTAGTCATGTTAGTATTAGAGGAATTCAAGCGTTAGTTTTTATTATATAGAGAACAGAAGAAAAATTATAGATAAAAAAATAAGTAAAAACTTACCGTTCAAAAACAAAATCATTGAAATTCCATCCGCTTAACAGAAATACAAAGATTACTGTTAGTTACACAGCGGACATAGACACATAATAAAATTGTTAAAAATATAGACAAATGAACTGAGCTGTCGAAAAGGCCAATAAGTTACAACGAAAAAAAAAAAGCTTAAGTGGTGTATTTTGGTGGTACTTTTAACCATTGTTTTTTAATTTTCATACAAATCCTATCTCTATAAATGCGACACGTACCTTGCTGAACATTTTGTCGGTATCCTGGTGGGTATCTCCCACTTCCCGGATTAATTGGGTTTCTTAAATGTGTCATGGCGGCGGGCGGTTCTCTTTCGGGAATGTTGTGAGCGAAATTAGCCGCTGTGGCATTGAGAGTAGGACCAAAGTTGGATGAAGGACCGAAACTCTGATTCTCTTGTGAGTTTCTTCTGTTTCTATGGGGATGGTAGTTATGAGCGGCTGCCGCGGCGGCCAGGGAGGCCACCGCTGCGTTGTTAATGACGTTGTTGTTGTTGTGATTGTTGTTGTTGACGACAACGTTTAGTGTGTTGATGACGAGGTTGTTTGTTGTTGACGCTGCCACCGAAGTGT
The DNA here is from genome assembly GCA_018245475.1 of Pharmacophagus antenor. Taxonomy (NCBI): domain Eukaryota; kingdom Metazoa; phylum Arthropoda; class Insecta; order Lepidoptera; family Papilionidae; genus Pharmacophagus; species Pharmacophagus antenor. Next base: position 5,090 of record DWQX01002538.1, on the reverse strand, counting down.
TTGTTGAGCTCTGTTAGAACGCAATTTATAACTCAAATATTTTGATCTTTGTAACATTTTTTAAATAAAATAATATAATAAGTTAAACCATTATCCACACCTATATAAATGTGCTCAGAATATGTGTTTGTATTCAGTCTGCGTGTAAGTGGAAGAACAATCAAATTTAAAATAAATTAATAAAAACCCAATTCTTGTTATTCTACACTGTTTTTGATAATACCATTTTGTAATATTTAAAACATGATATTTGGTATCCAACATATAAGTTAAACACCCTAATGGCAAACCGATGAAAATATCAGAAGCGGATTATTGTTCCCATAAAAACTGATTGATAGGGGCAATATACAGCGATATAAAGGTTATTAAGCAAGGAAAATCAGGTTTGGAAATATTTAAATACCCTCCACCTTTGTATAATCCAAAGATATGTCGGTTCAATAGCTGTTTTATAAGTCCGAAAAATAATTTCTTCATTAAAAAATCTCTCGTAGAAATTAAAAAAAAAAACAGTTTTTTTTCGCGACAAATGAGTCATAATGATAAAAATTCTAGAGAAAAATTAATATTTAGTTTTATTTATTAGTATTCAGACCTTTGATCTGAAAAAGGTTGTATTGAAATTCCAAATATTATTACTATATGTTCTTCACTATGAAATTGATTAGTTACCTGTCACAATCGTTATTATCGTATAAATATATTACCGTTATGTCTCTCGGATCGACGACGTCGTCGTCTGCCGCCGTGCTCTGATGATACCTTCGACTCTTGACTGACCCTTGACGCGTGTCCACGTGGTTGGAGGAGGAGGCCGTGGCCGGCATGTTGTGGGGCAGCGGCTGCGACGACTGCGCGGTGAAGTACAAGCAGCAGGAGAGCCACGGGTGCCTGCGGCTCAGGCGCGCGCACTCTTTCTGGAACTATTAAATAAAAAAGTTTGTCATACACACTATTTTTTTCTGCTGTCTGAACCATATCTGTTCGTTATTATTACCTGATATAAAACTGATGGTGAGTTAAGCAACTTGTGTAATACTTTCCAATCTGTACAAGATACGTATCTTATTTTTTGTTCATTTGAATTTTTTAACCGCTATGGACTAGTACTGGGCCTAAACTTACATATGACGTTAAGTGACAATGTGACTGCACTTAAAAATTAATTATTCATATTGATATATGAGTAGAATTTACCAAGAGGAAAATAAACAGCTTGTATGTTAAAGCCTAAATTTAATGAAGCGTGCTTGCCCAGATTGGTCCTACTCACATATGTATGCCATTGTCAATAAAAAGTCCTGATTTAATATTGATTCTAAAATTTTAAAAAAGCATCAAGATTACTTACGATCTCATTCAACAGACAGTGGAACACGAAGATGAACAGTCCTTGGAATGAGTTGAGTATGGTGAACGCGTACGCCATGCCGACCGTCTGTTCGTTCAGGTACAGCACGCCGAAAGTCCAGGTCAGTCCGAGTAACACCGCCAGCACTATGGATGTATTCAACCAAACCCTAGAAGGGAACGAATTTAACATTGTAATTTTCTTACCGCTTGAATACAACACAAATTATCGACGGTCATGGAATGACTTTTCCTTTGAATGAATTATAGAAAGATTAATTCGTGGTATACTTTTCAAGTCAAATATTTTTAATTGCGTTTTTAATTTTTTATTGCAATTTAACGTAAGATGTACTCCATTTCGTTATTGTAATTAATATTTGTGCACAAAAGTTTTTTTTAAGAATATTAGAAGAAAGCGAGTTTTATAGACAAAAGATTTAATAAATATATACAATTTGAACAGTGACTGTGTAGTTGTACGATTGCAGTTGCAAAATTTGTGCAACGGAGTTTTGATCTCCTGGCTGACATAGGAAATCCCCTCGTTAGTATTATTAATAACAATGATTACGTACTTGATTTTGTACAGCTTGGAATTCTCTTTGGCTTTGATGGAGACGCTGGTGTGATGGCACATCATGTACACCACCAGCCCCAAACAGATCCAATTTGCCTGAAATTAAACGAGAATCGTTGTTACTGTATGATCATTGTAATTGCATAAATTATATATAATGACAATTATAACGAGTTTTAAATATTCCTGATTTCTTCTAAACTCAAATGAGGATCAGTATATCTTGATAATTTTTTATGTCGCATATATTTTTTAATGAAAAAAAAAAATTAAAACTATAGATAATATTAAAAAAAAATCTTATAACAAAGTAAAACAATAGAATAACTTACAGTAACGACTAAAGCCACTGGTCCGACGAAGCTCATGATGAAGAGGTGGTCCGTGGAAAGCCAGCAGCTGTGAGGTGTACCATAGCCGGCGGGATTTGCTGCTGCGGAGGCGAGGACCGTGAGCGCGGGCGCCAAATACGCGCCGGCGCAGTACCAGCGCGCCCGCGGCCGCTCCGGCTCGAACACCTCCACTAGCATCGCGTATAGGTGGAAACCTGTGAAATTATATACACATATTATTATACACAGTTTTCTATTTTAACAACGACAGAGGCGATCAGCATGCCCGTACCAACGCTGGTGAGATTACTGTTCATCAGTTGAAAATGCAATAAGTTCCACGTCACCCAGTGACACTGCTTTGGTGTCATGTGTGGCGCCTTTATCACGTATGACATAATATCTTTACAATTTGACATTACCATTTCGTGTATGTTAAATATTGTTAAATTTGACGATTACGTAACAATGATATTTATCGAAGGATAAGAATCTAGATTAAGAGATGACTACTTAATTATATTCCAGTTTCTTTCCCCGATATTTGAGATGGTCTAAAGCAATTAATACAAACATTAATAAAACTCACCTTCCAAAAACATCCAAGCGAATGCCGCCAAAAAGAAATAATGCAGTAGACCAGCTATGATACCGCACAATATTCGGTCTTGTGTCTGGTCGATCCCGACCATGAATATGATCTCAGCTATCAGGAGACACCAGCACAGATGTTTGTGGATTAACACACGATCCGACTGTAATCGAATAAATTATTTATAACTTTACTGGCGTAAAATGTGAAAAAACGGGGACTCAAATTTCAAGTTATTATATAATTTAGGATTTGTATAAGACTCGTAATACATTGATAGAACTTAAACAACAAACATTTTTAAAAATATATACTTTAATACAAGTTTTTGAAAACAACTGAAACGAAAAATTTAAAAACAAATACTTAAAAAATAATTAATCCAAAAAGAAGTTCCTTTTTACTACAGTTAAAAGTAGACATCTTTTATGCATACATCTTCTGTATATGTTTCATATTTAGAAGAAAAATATTTAAAAAAGCTGCTTGCTGTAATTAAAAAAGGAAACGTATACGCATATCTCACACAATATTCCTGTATAGTACATGTAGTAAAAAAATTGTAAATACATAACTATGCAAATTGTATGACGTTCATGGATGCTTTCATTCCAGGCTAAACTACTCACCTTCATATTCCTGCAGCATTGGAACACGATGATGGCGGCGACTAGTGCCACCGAGGATATACCGCACCCGATCAACGTTATAAGACGCAGCGCCATCTCGTGGGCGTGGCTCAGAGCTACGCCGTGTACGTCCATTAGTATCGCGAAATTAGTGAGATGGGAGCAAGCGCAGCCAGTGTGGGTCAGGTTTGACCACTCCACCTGGCAGCCTTCAGGTGACCAGCCGCTGTGAAACAGGTTGTAAATAAAAATAAAGACCATTTAAATATACGACACGTAGATATATCTTACAAGGTATAATGATTTTCACTTTACAACTCAAAGTAATTTTAAGACATTTTCACCGAAATATTATTGAAAATAAATATTTTATTTTTTCATGTTTTTCGTATTATTAAATGAGAAAAAATGTCTTTTTTTATTGGCAATTTGCCTTAATTTCATATGTTAAGTGGCAATGAGGCCGTAGATGATAAAGCGTGACCGCGAAGAATATTTTGGCTCTGAATTCTATTTGTCGTCATCGTGGTTAAACCCGGCAAACGACGATGCCATGGAAGAAATCGGAAAATTGTTTGAAGAATACAGTATTTAATTTATTTTTGGATTTGGATTTAACATACAAGCATCCCCCATTAGCATTCAATGTATGAATAATCCAAGCATTAAAGTAATAACTTACTGCAGTGTGTAATCCCAAAATACGCAAACGGGATTGGTTACGTTTTCAATCTTCAAATGCTTCATGGTTAGGCGAACCATCTGCGACAGTTGTATGTGTCGACCGTTGCCCAAGCTCGCCGATATCACCTGGAATATAAAATTTATTATCCACAACTATACGAGAAAGTGTGTGACAAGAGTGCTACTACTTGCCGTCGATTTTACCTCGGAGGAATGTGGTTATAACCACATATTGACATTGAGGATGGTATCTATAAATGTTTTGAAAATCCTACTACCACTTCCTTGAACCACCAAGTTCAACCATTAGTGAAAATACGTCGTACCTTAGAATTAAGAACTCTTGAAACGTTCCTTTTCTCCCTCTCGGAGTTTATGCTAGTGGCGGAAGGTGAGGCGGGCTCCGCTGCGTACGCGGCGAACTGCGGGTTCTTGCCGAAGGTGGGCGGCAGTATTTGCTCCAGGCGGTCGAACGCGAAGAACACAATGCGCACCAAATCGTTCTGACGATTATCTGAATATGAATTTATTATTTATATACATATAATGTTTTTATTATTGATTCATTAATTTATTTATTTATACCTATTTCCGCGATTCACTTGTAAAATATGGTGGATACAATACTTCAGTATTTTTTCCGGCCTTTCATTCTCATTAATTCCACCTTTTTGGTTAAGAAGGGAAATAAAATAGGTGAATTGCAAAAAAAAAAATAACAAAAGTACAATAAAATTAATCAAATAAAAAAGAGAAACAAAAACGAAATGATTAAAAAAAATAATTATTTAACTTTAAACAATTAACTATAAACAAAAAGATTATAGTTGACATATTATGTTCATAGATATTTATATTTCATAAGAAAATAATTCCCTCTCAACGAGATACAATAATATTTTATAAAGTAACAAATACTT
>DWQX01002537.1:0-21330 GCA_018245475.1 Pharmacophagus antenor | reverse complement strand
AATTAAATTTTTACTGAATAATAATTTTTATTAAAATAATTATTTTTATTAATATAATGCAACAAAATATAATTTTTATTAATATAATATCTTATTACTTGTAACATAAAAAAATTGCTTACATTCACTTCAGGTGGCTGCATGTATTGCATGTTTCCATTAACTTTCAGAGATAATGAATAACCTTTATTGCCCGGGTATAAATTTATTATTAGAGTATTGAGATTATAAGTCGCTAATAACTTTTCCAACAAATATGATGTAGTTTTAAGTCCTTGCTGTAAACGAAATATTAATTAGTAAAGCTTAATTTATATAATATAAACTCATAACTCCCTATCGCAAATAAAAACTATTAAATATAAATTAAAAATATTAGATTATGTGTTTGTCTGGCAATTTTGAACTTTATAATTTTGAAATAATGTGTGCTTTTAACATAAATGACTTTTTACTTTTTAAATGTATCTGTATTTCTCTAACATATACCACAATTAATATAAGAAGTATGAATCTTAATTCAAATGTTCAGATATTTTATACAAAGGAGAATAGTGTGGCACTAACTTCTTTATGCCTTAGTTTAGTCTATAAAATTTCACTTTAAGAACATATAAAACTTTTAACAGTAAACGGTACTTTCAATAAATACCCATTGTAAATACTTACAAAATTTATTTGTGTTGATTCATCTCTACTTAACTCATTGTATAATTCATGGAGCTTTTTAAATAAATCAAACTTTTCTGTGATTTTAGAAGTAGAATTCCTTTGAAATTTCATCCTACTGTCATCAACAGTTTCTGAAAGGTGCATTTTTTCATGGGTCCAAGTCATTTTATGTTCAGGAACACTACTGTCAAATTGTGTTATGTTTGCATTAGCATGTTTCACCCTATTAAGTATTACCTGTAACATTATTTTAATTTATTAATGATGTTAAACTTCAAACAAAAAATAAACTATTATAACACTTACCTCTGCTTCCAATGCCGCGTGAATTAAACCATCCATAATGTCATTAATTAAAAAGAAATATATGAGTGGTAGTTGCGTTTTTAAAATAATTAATTCATTTTAACAATTTAGGTTTGCGTATTAAGTCATGATTTCAAGAAAACTAATACGCTTTATTTATGTTTCACACTGCATGACAGTAAAATAACATGTCCAATGTCCATCAACATTTTTGACAGTTTTGACGATAGTTGTCAGTGTTTGTGCACAGATTAACAAAATTTGTTTTTTGTTTGTGAATTTCTTAACATTTTGAAAAACAAAAATAAAATTATTTTGAGTGATTCTCTTAATAAATATATAATATATGAATCGTAATAATAAACTGCCGAATATTTAATGAAGTAAATCTTTATTACTGATTAAATTTTATATTTTTACACTAAAACCTTTATATAAAAAATTAAATATACAGTATCCGATGATATTCCATCAAGCATCAATCATTTTAATATAAATATTTTTTTTTAAAAACACAAAGATTTAATTAAATAATATTTTCTAAAAAATTAAATGTGCATTGTAAGAAAAAATATTCTTTTATATTTAACGAATTATAGGGAATCCAACATAGAAGGCTTATACTAAATTGTCTCCTTTTATAGGTTAAATTACTCCCTTCACGACAAAAACAATTTAATTGTAAACGCCTTCAAGAAATCGTTGTACTATCTTTTGATATGTATTACTTCGAAGAAATGCGTACTTATTTAAAAATGTACAATTTGTGTATGGATTATTGTATAAATTAAAATTTTATCTGCCACAACACCGAACGAAACTTTATTTAGATCTTATATTTCTTTTTCTGGAAACCATAATCGACAAGCATAAATTTGTTTTAATACCCCAAGGGGACCTAACAAAATGCTTATCCAATCTTAACACATTGCGGATCGGGCATATCGCCAGCCGTAGCCAGTAGCCGGGTACTTGTTTGAGTAAAATGTTTTTAAATTAGTCATGATGTGTTACTAGCGAAAAATTGTAGGCGAGAAAAAATTATTGTCAATAACAACAAAAAATTATTATCTTTTATATTCTCCAATGCGTAAGCATTTTTACGTAATAAACATTTCCATGTCCCCGTCACCTATTCCGAACGAAAGAATATACAAGACTATGTATTTCGTCACCCGAACGACGAAATAGGAATGACGAGATAGCTCGTCATCTGTCCGCAATGTTTTAACTTGTTCCGCTAACATTTTATTTCACATTTAGGAATACCAAAGAAGTCATTCTACTCTAAAAGAGTTTTTACGTTCTTATCAAGACGATAATACTCATACTAGCATTTATATGTAAATAACGCAATGTTGCCATACAATTCTAATGTTCGTTAGACCATGGCTTTTTCTTCTTACTGAACTTGTGTTTAGTTACAAACTTTATCTATCGACAGACTTTTTATTATATGATATATATTATATTATCGACAAACCTAGATCTGTCGACAGTCTTGAAAATAACACTTGTACAGATTATGCTAGCGCGCTTAATCATAGGTTATATTACAGCCGACAAAAAGCTCTGTAAAATATTCAACGTGCTAAAGATCGTTCTAAACAATATGATAAGAATTTTCGACCTATATCATACAAAGTCGATGACATATTTATTCCTCAAAGGCTCCTATATAATAGGATAAAGTAAATGAAAACCGTTCTGTTACAATACAAATAAATCGAAAATATCTACGTTATCATTATGATGTACTGAAACCAGAGTTCCAGTCTTAATAAACAATAGTATCCAATTATTTTCAATCGTTTATTGACATTGACATAAATATGCAACGTCAGCACATGCGAACAGATCATCACACAAATGGTAAATAGTCCTGATTTATATTTCGATCAGTAACAAAATGTAAAATTTGTTAACGATCACTGGAATATAGTTACATATGTCGATCTTAGCCATATATCTTTACATACAGAAAATATTTAATTTTTATTTCAAAAGTTAGAAAATAATTGCAAAACTGTTCAATCTTCTAAAATTATGATTGACAGCAGTATCTCTTTAAACGCATTGAAATTACAACACGAAAATAATGTACAGAAATTTTCTTCTGTATCTTATTTATTGCAAGTCAGACGTCTGCGGATCAATAGTAAACATTTTCTTTGGCATTTTAGACTCCGAAGACGCGAATAAGTTCAGTGATGCTATAAACTAAGTACAGTCGGATGAAAAACAGTAAGCAATATTAATGCGAGATAATATACATGTAATTAATATATGATTTTCTTTCTTCAATACTACAATATCAATGGTCAAAGAAAATGAAAATCTCTTTTATAAAAATCTATACAATATCGTCAAACCCTTTTAAAGTCTCACAAACACTAATGATAAGTTTGAAATAAAATCTCATCTAACATACTTACTTCTTTAGAAAGTATAATTTTAATCTCGTCTTTCGATATCGATGATATTAATAACGCTATACTATTAAGTAAAATGAATGTTTTGAATCTATCTGTATAAAACTTATGTCCTCATGTCATATGTTTTACTATATTATAATAAAACTAATTACTTATAAGTTCTACTAAATTCAATTTAATACATTTTGTTATGTCCACATCCAAATCTCTCATCACTTATTTGTGATGATCAACTTTATAGGGATGGGGGGGAGGTCTGTTGTAATACAGCGCAGACAGCAACAAACGTAAAATTAAATATCTTAACTTGTTTACTTTGCTTCCCATGTTTCTTGCGTTTCTAATATGACAGCTAGACTTTGCAGAAATTGCTGTTTAGCAGTTTGGAGTTAGATTTTTTTTTCAATTTATTTAGTATCATTAAAATATTTTTTTAAAAGGACTATCATTCCAATGTTGTTGATGATGGATTTACACACGAGAAACCCAACAACTCATTGCCAGAGCTGGTAAATCTTTGCAGTAGTAGCAGAGGTTCCCTGATTTAAGAGTTACAGTATCCTTTCCCTCTCTATGGATTTACGGTAACACCAGAATGTGCTATTTAACAGATTTCAATTCAACTTCCTTGTCTCCTATACCTTCATCCCACTTCAGCATCCATGTTAAATGTGCCAATGGTCAGTTTGTGATGATGGCCATCTGACTGGAGATTCTTACCATACTTATGATAATGATGACTCATTTTAATTTAAAACATATTCCTTTAAGGAAATTTTTTCACCATGTTATAATGTATTTGTGTTAGTCTCTTAAAGTCTCAGTTAAAAGGATATAGTTATAATGAGATAAAGAAAAGTAAATATAGAACTACTGTTACAATCGAGCAATAAGTGAAGTGTGCTGTATATAGATTATATGAAGCATTAAATTAATATCCTGCTTATGATGATGTTCATTTTGTAAATAAAAGTATTACTAAGTTAATATTAAAGTTTATTTACAAAAAAATAAAAAAAGTCTAATTATCATTAGATGCCATATGCCTTATAAGATTAGAAATAAATTTATCTATTTTTCGGACATCTTGCTGAACCTCAGTTTTATATTGAAGGCACTGTAAAGTAAAAAAAATTAATTCATTAATTTTTTATATTTAAGAAGCCAATTTAAAATATGTAAATCGCTAACTTGGAAATACAACATTAAAAAAAAATACTTCATTGTTTGGTATAATAATATGCATAGTTTATATGTAGCATCTGAAGTAATGGAAACCAGACTGCGTGCATATATATAACACGAATTTACGACGGCTAAATACGTTTCATAATCTGAATCTCACCTTTTTGTTATCTGTAATTTTTACTAAAAATACACCTTTAGAATGAGAATATTTAATACTGTAACGAGTATTTATCGGATCGCGTAAATATAGTAGCTCCGCGGATTTCTCGAATTCTTCCCAATTAGGTATAAACGTCATTTTCTTCAAAACCTTTCGTATTTATTTTAAGAAATATCGCTAATTAATGGTTAAATAATTATTAAATTACGAAGAATACAAGATCGTATATTGTAAACGTTCAACACACGTTAACATATTGTTTTGACATTTTAGTATTACCATATGTGTTCGAAACTAAATTTGATTAAATTATTAGATTACATTATCATTTTTTAAAAATATTTATTCACTTCTAAAATATAAAATAATTTTAAAGTATTTTACAATGAATTTCATGCAACTACTTTTTACAGTAGACAATTAGAGAATTTATAATTATTTTATTTATTTTAGTTATTATGATACCTTAAATGTAATGTATATTTTGACTTTGGCTTTTGAAAAATATTTAGCTTTAATACACTCAATATTGAAAATTCATCGAAAAAATGTTTTCGTACACTTTTCACTTTTTTTTACTAAATTAAAAAAAGTTAAGACAATTATTTTATAAAGTTTTCTTAAAAGAAATAAGAGTAACTAAATTATATGTAGATATTTAACTAAAAAGTTTTTATTATGGCAGCATTCTTTATGAGCGCAACCAGCGAAGAAAATCAATACAACAGTGATGTCTTTTTAAAATGAGAACTTGACAAACATTACTTTTAATTCGTCGAAGTAACCATTTTATTTAAAAAAAAATCTGTTGAGGCTTGATGCTCATTTTTTATTTATTTACATAGTGATGAATATTCTCTTAGTTACGGCGTGGTAGAACGAACTGCGTGTTTCAGTATCAGCTTCATCTGCAAAATAAGTATAGAAGGTAATAAAATTAGTTTAATTATATAAAATTTTCTTGTTTGTTCACATTTTTATTGAGTATATTGTATATGAAAGTGAAATATCGACCTTCGCCATTGTCTGCATCGTGCATGGTGCATTGCGTTTTTTGATATGTACGTAAGCGGTAGGTATGTATGTTTTGACTTAACAATTTATTTTACAGTTTTATTTAGTGCACACTACTAAAATTAATTGGATTATCCGAATTCCTGCTTTTTTAGAGTATTTGGGAAAAAAGCAGTATTACTAAATTGTTAATAGTTAATTACATATATAATAAAATACAATAAATTTCATCGAAAAAATTTTCTTACATTATTTTTAAAATTTTTAATTGAAAATTATCTTATTTTGTTGAGAAATATATAATTTTATGTAGAATTGTTAGAGATGGATTTAATATGAAATTTTAATAAGGATTTAAAAACATGGTTATTTTTTGAAGCTAAAGATAAATGCTAATTTGTATTAAAACACCTATAACCTTAAATTTTGTATACATATCTGTATTCACTAGTACTATGGTCTAAAGCAGCATAGTATATGCATTATAGTAAATATTATATTTAAAATTGTGTAAAATCATGTAACCTGTAAATTTTTGTTAAGGACTGTTTATTCTTAAACACAAAGTAATGACATATATATTTGTTTGTATTTATTCCTTACTATGAATTTTCCTAATGTTATGGATTTCTTTTAGCAGTATGTGTTACATGTTATATACTTTTCATGATTATTTTTAAAATTTAACCTATGTGCCTTTGCATAGATATTACAATTATAGCATTATATTTCATACTATTATGTAATACTTATAAAAAATAATATTTTAAATAAATAAAGTATAACTTGTAACTGATAAATGAGAATGATGATATCTAGTTAGACTATTAATCAGTATTACAATTGTATAGTGAAATAGTAAAAATGGTTTATTGTCACTATTTCACTTAATAATTTTAAGGTAAATTAAAAGTTAAAAACTATTAATAAGCTTATTGTTATATATTATCTTAAGTTATATGTAAAAATCATAGATGAGATTAAAAAAAAATATGGATATTTACTTTATTAGTATTGGATCATTTATTATTGAGTCAGTAGTAATAATAATTTATAATAATTTGAAATATTGAGGAATTGTTGGTATCATTTTTGATTATTTAACTACATTAAATAAATTTGTTTTTAAACAATAGTTGGAAACTGTAAATAATATGCATAAAGCTTTAGAAATAAACAAAGTATGATGAAATTTTATATTTATAAATGTTGCTAATTAAAACATATGTATATAGTGAACCAAGTCGTTAATAGCAGCTAGCCTAATTCTCTATTGGAAGATTGACATATTTTATTGCAACAATGTTTTTGTTTTATTTATACCATACATTAAATAATACAATAGTTTCCATATGGGACTAGATCATTTAATATAATAATTTTATTGTACACATTCGTCCAAATTAAAGAATGCCTTGACACATCCACAATTGTATCACAATTTTATTAAGAGTTATTTATTCTGTGGTTCTCTGCCATAAGATATAAGAAAAAATAAAGTAGAAATGCATAGAAAATATTTAATTGTACTAATAACTTTTTAAACCCATGAAACCTTCATTTAACATACTTTGTAATTTTTTTAAGGAGTAAATTGAAACTTTCATAGATTCTTGTTAAGAAGTTCAGAATAATTTACTTTACACCATCATAATCTTGAAAAATGGAGGAACTAAATGGGGATCTTTATGGTGATGGTTTAGTTAGTCTTGGAGATGAAGGTTCTTTAGAATCTTCTGATAATGGCAAACAAGAACAAAACTGTAAAATTTGCGAGTGAGTTATTTACATTACCATGAATTTTTTATTTTGTTTAATTAAAATTACATTATTTTTATTAACCAAAAAACAGTCCACTGGTGGATGTTCTTTTGTTTTTGTTCATTTATAGTCATTATTTATTGTTAAATTTTTGGCTTATGGTTTTTTTTTTCAGCAATAAACTTTGCAGTCCTCGAGTTTTATCTTGTCTTCATGTATTCTGTGAAACTTGCATTGACAAGTTAATGGTAAATGAAGCAGGCGATTCTCTGAAGTATGACTTAGCTGTAGAATGTCCTCTGTGCAAACAAGAAACTAAGGTGGTAATTAGATTTATTGATACATAATTTTTACAGAGTAAATGTGAACAATTGTTCATTTGCATTTAAATTCTTTTATAGATGCCTGGTGGAGGAGCTTCATCACTACCTTCTGATTATGTTCTTACCAATATTTTGGATGTTTCTTCTATGGATCAGTCTGTTGTTTGTACTTGCTGCAAGAGTAAGGAACCAGCTGTTGCTAGATGCACTGATTGCTCTCATTTTCTTTGTTCCAATTGCAACTCGGCCCATGAGTTTATGAGGTGCTTTGAAAACCACAGAGTTGTGCCATTTGATGCTCTCAGGTCTTCTAAGGAGAAGTCTGCTGTCCATAAGCCAATTTTTTGCACTCGTCATGTAGGCGAAAGCCTTAAATTTTATTGTTGTGAATGTGAAGTTGGCGCATGTACCGAATGCCTTACTGTGGATCATAAGGTCGGAGAACATCGTTGCGAAAGAATTGTAGATGCTGAACCTAATCTTCGAGCTGAACTGAGAAACTTCATTGTACAAGCGAATGCTAGAGCTGAAGCCGCTGGAAGTGCATCTGCCCGTCTGGATGACGCTCTTGGAGATCTTCAGCGACAGCGGGACGAGGCTGAAGGTGTTATCAACGAAGCTTTCCGAGCTTATAAAGCTGCTCTTGAAAGGCGCCGTGAAAAGGCTCTAGAAGAATTGGAACGCTTGCATAAAGAGAGAGAATTAAAAGTAATGGATTTATTTGATCGCGTTGACAAGACCGTTCAACGAATCGATTGCGCATGCAAGTTTGCAACAAGGCTGCTGCGACGCGGCGATGGTACTGAAATAGTAATGTTGAAGAAAACCGTCGCTTCGCAATTCGCACGCTTATTAGAGGGAGCACCAGAGTTTGATATTGATTACTCATTGGAATTTTTCACAAAACTAGAAAAATTTGATTCGGTGACTGAGGAAACATTTGGAAAGTTCCGAACGGAGGCTACACGCGCTGAAGAAAGAAAGCGCGCCAGCGAATCATCGGCTATTGTGTCTGTTCCATCAAATACCCACTCTCCTGCCGTTTCTGTAACCAATGCGCCAGTGTTTGATGATTTTACTCTGGGAAATGTTAGGAGGGTAACCGGGGTATCTGGCCCAGGGAGCTTAGTTGGTGTTCCTGGAGTAGGAGTGCCACCTATCGGCGTGCCTGGTGTACCTTTGCCTGGGGTAACTAATACTAGCGTTATGGCTGGCGTAGTAAATGTCAACAGTGTACCAGGTGTCGGGGCAGTACCAGGCGTAGGGGGTGTACCAGTATTGTCATCTATGGTGGAGTACAACTTGCAACAATTGGCAAGCATTGCTGACAAAGATGTTCCTCCTCCGCCACATGCTTCACCAGCTCCGTCTTTTACTCTCGCTGAATTACTAACGAGCGATCTTAACTCACCGCAGGCATTTAATAATCTGCAAGCTCTTGCCAAGCTTGGTCTAAATAATGGTAAGCAAACTGTTATGGTATTAATAAAGACTAAACCTTTTTAAAAATGTTATTAACTGTAATTTTTTTAGAGGTAAACGGATTTGGAGGTGTTGGAGGTGTGGGAGGAATAGGTGGAGTAGGACCTCGAGGTGTTTCTCCAGGACGACCTCTACTTACAGCTGCAGATGAAGCAGCTTTAGTAGCTCCTCCAGCCCCACTTGTCCGAGCTACCAAAGCCACGCCCATGCACATAAGATTTAAATTTGGCCAACTTGGTGGCGGCAAGGGGCAATTCAACTCTCCACATGGATTCTGCCTTGGAAATGACGAGGACATCATAGTCGCTGATACAAATAATCATCGCATAACCGTCAGTATTTTTTTGAAATGGTTTTTTTTTACGTACACCTTCATGGTGAAACCATGTTTGTGAAAAGTATTAAGCACTGTATTTTATATGGGATCTCTGACTTTGTCACTACCTGACATACTTAAGCGTATTCATGGGGTTTTAAGAGACAGATATGAGATATTGTTAATAAGCATCTATGAAAATAGTAAAATTAATGTTTTCTATTACAATTGTTTTATGAGTAGGGTTAAATAAGACAAATTAAAATGTTCTTAAAATTAACGTCATCAATTTGTGAATAGAAGTTTTTTCTAACTTTGCATAGACACCATGTGTATCTGAACATTTTATTAGAATTAAATGAATATAATGATAAAACTTTTTCTTTTATGCTAAATATTCATATTAGAATTTCACTGTTTTCAAATTGAAGCATATCTATTTCACATGGCTTATCAAAGGGGAATGTTTACGTTTAACATTTAACCAATATATATGTTTTTTATTAATTTGAAAGTTGACTAACATTAAATCAAGATTAATCTTAGGCAAGTAGAGAAATCAATACAAGCTTTTGAAGATGGCAACTTGTTTCTTTCAAATTTTCGATGTGAGGTATATCAATTTTTACCTTGTGATGTTGTAAAATTTTGATTAGAATATTCGTTTTGTATGCATTTTCTACATTTCTGATTTTGTACATAATTTGATGAATTTCTCATAAATAGGTCTTTGATAAATCGGGCAATCACAAATTTAACTTCGGCGTGGCTGGTAAGGAGGAAGGCCAGTTGTGGTATCCGCGGAAAGTGGCCGTCGTGCGAGCTACGGGCAAGTTTGTCGTCTGCGATCGTGGGAATGAGAGGTCTCGCATGCAAATATTTACAAAGAACGGTCATTTTCTAAAAAAAATTGCAGTAAGTACATTATTTTGTTTTGTTGACTGCCTTCATGCGCAGTTTACCTTTTTGCCTTGTAACGCGGAGGTCCCGGCTTCAATGCCTGGGCCACAGTTGTGGAGTCAGGATGGTGGTAGGGTTTTTTCGAACCCGCCTGGATATCTACCACCCTAAATATCAATCTATCGCAATAACATCATTGCTGTGTTCCGGTAGTCATATATGTGAAAGCCAGTTGTATTCTGGGCGAACACGTTTCATCAATCAAGGCCCCAATTCACTTAAAATCAGGTGAAATTGGGGCCAACTATTAATATTTGTTGGTCTAATACAAATAGATTGGTTTGTTCAAGTGTGCTATACTTGGCTCCTGTAACATATTATGTAATGTCCTTGCAAAGACTAAAACCATGACAGTTTTTAATAAAAAAAACTTGTATTGGCTATAACAACAACAAAAAATTAAAATAAATACAAGAATATTAAAATAAAACAAGTCGATAAGCTGTCCTTAATTCTGAACGTCAAAGCTTGTGCGGTTTCGTATACGAGCGTGTCACATATAAAGCTAACATTTTCCTGTTTACGTAGCCATAACAAAATCAATGGCGGTATTACCACACAAGTACAAAGTTTCTTCTTTTTGACTTACTACTACTAGCAGTGACGTGTATTATAATTAATAATTGGCATAATGTCTCGAGGCAACTTTATGTGGGTATGCATTGATTGATGTATCTTTTAGGCAGTCTACTGCCTAAAATATGCATTCTGTGCGGACATAATAAAGTAGCTCATGAAATTTTGCGGCTGTTATATATATAGCTATACTGTATTTGCACAATTATTTTTTTTTCATTTAAGGTACGTTTTATTGACATTGTTGCTGGATTAGCTGTCACCGCTGAAGGTCTTATTGTGGCTGTAGATAGTGTCACTCCAACAGTTTTCATACTATCTGAAGAAGGCGATCTTATGAGTTGGTTTGACTGTAGTGAGTGCATGCGGGAGCCGTCCGATATAGCAATCAGTGGTAAGAATAAGTATATTGCAATAATTGTTCTTATTCATGTGTATAGATATTTTTATCTATTTTTCTGTCCAGAATATTTTTTAGCAGGTCAACCCATGACATTTCACATGATATTAAGTGACTCGGAATTCGTAGATGTTTCACTCAGAATAATTTAGCGCTCACATGTATGGGTGTTTAACGCATCAACGCTGTTATGGCCATAGGTTGTCATTGTGTGCTAGTTAGCCAGGCAGGTTCGAAAGGGCGATGGCCCTGTACGGGGCCCCAGTCTAGGCTCTCCGTCCCTGACGTCGAAAAATATCGCGCTGCTGCATCGAGCGTAGCGCGTGATCGCCGTCAGGGCAATCAGGGGGTACCGCACCGGCTCGCGCGAGTCGGCGTGCGTGCTCGCTGGCTTTGTACCCTGGGATTTGGAAGCCGTAGCGCTCGCCGAATTATATACCTGGCGGGCCGACATACGGTCCTAAAACGCCCGCGGCGGTGAGAGAGCGGAGACTTCAACTCCGACCGTCCTTGCTCCGGGAGTGGAAGCAACGGTTGCCCGATCTCTCGGCTAGCCGCAGGACGGTCGAAGCGGTCCGTCCAGTGTTTGAGGAGTGGATGGGCCGGCGACACAGCGTATTATCGTTCCGGTTCACCCAAGTACTCTCGGGCCATGGTTGCTTCGGGTTGTACCTTTGCAATGTGGCTTGACGCGAGCCCACGGCGATGTGCCACCACTGCGATCGCGGCATGGTGAACACCCCCGACCATACCCTCGCCGTTTGTGAGGGTTGGGACGGGCTTCGCGGTAACCTCATCGCTGCGATCGGAGCGGACCTCTCGCTCCCGACCGTCGTTTCCAGGATAGTCCGGAGTGAGACCGAGTGGTCTGCCGTCGCCTTCTTCTATGAGCAGGTCATGGCTGCTAAGGAGGCGGCCGAACAGCAGAGGGAGCTTACCTCCTCGCTTCCCTCCCGGCGACGACGAACCCGCCGGCGGCCGCAGATCATTGTTGACCTGCGGCCGCCGTGATCCGGCTTGCGGGCGGTGAGTAAGGCAGCTCAGCGCCTGCGCTCTGGCCTTGGCGGACGGTGTGAGAGTGTTCCCTTGCACCGGACGGTGGTTCGTCCAAAAGGACTCGAGACGAGGGCCGCTAGCAGGGCGGCCCGATCCGCCGCCGGGGCGCGGGCCATGCTGCAGCAGATACCGCTCCCGGCCAAAGCGGCGTCGATGGAACACAGGGGGGTTTTAGTGGACTGGCGCCCCACACACCGGCTGCGCACACTGCCTGTGTGCAGCTGACGGTCCTGGCCATGGGTGCCTAGCACCCAAAAGGATTTCCTCCCGCCCCAAAAAAAAAAAAGGTTCGAAAAATTTCTACTACCATCAACAAGATTATTCGCGACTTTGGCATCGAATTCGGGGCCTCCTCTGTATTATAAGGCAAAAGGTTACTATTACATTACACTCTGGAGGCAGTGAACATAAAATAAAACAATTAAAGAATGAAAAAAATCTGTGTAACATATTCATTCATATATCATATATGATACAAAGAAACAAGTATTACAAAAACTATTTAACTAATTGTTATAATTTCTTACAGGTAAAGAATTTTACGTCTGCGATTTTAAAGGTCATTGTGTGGTTGTATTTGATGACGAAGGCAGGTTTCTTCGTCGCATTGGATGCGAGAATGTTACAAATTTTCCTAACGGCATAGATGTGTCTGACGCCGGTGACGTACTCATCGGCGATTCGCATGGAAATAAATTTCACGTAGCCGTGTTTTCGCGAGATGGCGTTCTTGTAACTGAATTTGAATGCCCTTATGTCAAGGTATGTGCTATATGATATCATAAAAATAATTATTAATTACACTTATAGCTTCATAATAAAGTACAAACTATTGTTTTAGTTATAATTTATGAGATTTTTAAAATCTAATTTGCTTTTTGTTGTACCCATGGAGAGGTGATGAAATTTTTAGACCTTAATACATCTTTCGAACATTACATGTAACAAACTCTTTTATCCGATTTTCAATGTATCAAACCTTGCAATTATTTTCAGGTTTCTCGTTGTTGCGGGTTAAAAATAACATCTGAAGGTTATATCGTCACTCTGGCTAAGAATAATCACCATGTTCTAGTCCTCAACACCCTGTATATAGTCTGAGGTTATATAGCTCGGCGATAGTAAGTCTGCATACGACAAGATCTCACATTTATTCCCTTTATTTTTTATATTTAATTGCTGATTTTTACAAAGCTAACTTTTTTTTGCTAAACCAGTATTTGACTACTTATTTTTTGTTATTTTGTCTTAAATTCATTTTAGTCTGATTTTATGTAACATTGCCTTTATATGCAGTGAATACAGTGATCCCAGTTTCTCCTATTTCATGATTATTATCTTTTTTAAGTTGTTGAATTCTAGATTTTTAAGATTAATAGAGGGTATCACTGCTAAAGGAGTGATGTAATCTTTCCAAAAGCACTGAATACTAATATATTGTTTTGGTTAATGTTCACGTCTTCATTTATAATGCGGTTGCATTTAGTTATAGTAACAGAAAATCCAAAGTTTAGGCTAATATTTTACATTTTACCTTATTATTTCAATAAAATGATGTATTTTTTTCTCATATTTGGTGGGATCTATATTTTCCTTTAAATCTGCCATAGCTTTTAAATCTGTATTGAACTATCTTAGAAGCCAAATAATAGTTTTCAAGTTCTTATATAGAAAATGTTTAAAAAAATAACTTCAGAAACTGGCTGCAGTTTTCTGTTATCCTACCAAATACTGCTGTTACATAAGAGTACTCGAAATTTAGCTGTTAACTGACTGGAGTTAATGTTTTTTTCTAAATTTAGCAGCTGGTATGGTTCCTAGTTCGAGTGAAGTTAATAATACATGTCAATTAGGGGTCCGCGTAGGAGTGTCGCCTTGTAAGTGTTGCGTTGCACCAAAATTACTCAGATATTTGTAACCCAATCACATTCAATGATCATTTGCATGGAATATCTTTGCGTCGTCACAGATATTATCATTGGGTGATTGTTTATACATTTCTAACGCACAATTGAGTTTATTAACAAAATTTTTAGTCTTACGACCAAACGAGGCGACACTATAATAACGTGCCATCTAGTTTAGGTTAATTGCGTATACAATATTATATATTGTCCGTTAAAATATATTTACCATTTACAGAATTCTTGTGTCTATACAAAATGTTTTCCATGTACTCTTGTTTTGAGAGAGCCTATATTTGGAAAGTTTGTCCTGGTTAGGCTATTTAATGATGATATTTTAGGATTTGGTTGTTATAAATAAAACTACATTAGTGGTTAGCTAAAACAGACATTGAGCAATAAAGATCAGATGGCTACAATTTAATAACATTGCAATAATTTTTGTACAACATAATATATGGGTAGTTATAGAAATTTTATCGAGACATAGTTTATATGGCATTTTCGTGTAAAGTTGAACTGTGGGCTATGAATATATTTGGCTCTACAATTTATAACGATTTTTAAAGATTTTTTTCTGGGAACAAACTACTTTAAAAAAAAAGGAGTGTTTTGTGTAATTGTAACAATGGATTAATTCGTTAGAAATATTGAAAATATTTTTGGGTATATTAATTCGATAGCAATTAATCGCTCAAGTATTTTGTTTGCGTTATATGTTGAAGAGTTTTAGTCCAATATTCAGATTAATAAAATATTTTGTTTTGATGTTATTCACATAAAGCGTAATACTCCGATAGAAGCGCGTGAAAGCATTACAAATTATCGTGTATTCACGAATGTGCCATTATAAACATTTTTCTCATCTATGTATGTTCATAATGCATATATACGGTTCGCCAAATCTATATATTTTTCTAGCTATCCACATTTAATATTATAAATTGAGATCCATAATTTTTAGATAACTGCATCATTTATAAAATGAGATATTCAATTCTACATCATTAAATTTACATTTTAACATTGTGAATATTTACCCAAGATGTTAATAAATTTTGGGGTATGTGGAACGAAGCACCTCAATAATAATATTTATGTATTGTTTCTAAATAATGGTCAGTTTCTGTGGTATTTCTCATTGGTAAGCAATAAAAAAGTTGTCGTTCAACTTTGCGTTGGGGTGTTATTTGTAACAAATAAAATATTTCTTGGTAACTAGTTTCTAAAATGTAATAAGTTTTTGGCCATTATTTAGTTTTACAATATAGAGTTTAAGTTTCAAGTTTTCAAAAATATAGTACTTAACCAGACCACCTGTAAATGAAGTGTGATATTTTGTTTATTTATTTTAATTCTGAGCTCTCTAATTCTGTTTCGGAATTTGAGAATGATCCAAAGCAATTATATTTTGCTTCTAATGATGATATTAAACGCTAATAGTTATTTGAACAATTTAAGTTCCTGATTTTATAAGCAATTTACCCTGAAGTTGTTTAATACCATTGTCACTTGCTTTAAGAGTATCTATCACATCTCTTTATCACATTCGCAAAACGCTTAGTAGTGTTGCAGAGCCATAACATCCAACAAACTCATTCTAGCAGTTCACTATTAATATATTATGTAATTTTAACCCATGTACTTAATTAGTAATTTTTGTTTTGTATGTTGTGTATTGGAACACTTAAAATATTTATTCATTAGTGACATTAATGTGATATGAGCAATATTAGAGACATCCAACAAAAGAAGAAAGACAATTTGGTGGGCCGCGAACAGGAAATGTGGGCATAAGGAGGCCGGAAGCCAGCAGTGATAATTATTTAAACTTTGACGTTGAGTCTGAATCCTCTATTTATTAGTGAGTAACTTTTGGGTTTATTTTTCATATTGTTTTTTTTAAGTTATTTGTTTCAGGATTTTTGTCCCGATAGTATTAGGGAATTTTATTTTCTTTATTTTAACTAGGTTAAAACGAGTCTATCTATACATACCCTTCGCGGATGATAGGTGTGATTAATACTCTGATTTTGTCATTTTTTTTTTGTTTTGTTTAAATATGCTCCGGGCCTATATATAATAGTTTTGTGGCCAGTGTGTTTTTAGGCCTTTAAGAGTTACGAATTTTACTGCCAAATTATTTTCATACGATATTTGTGTATGCACATTGTAATTATTTTATTGTATAATATGCGTAAAGATTAGTTACTAATTGTTGCCAATTTTTTTTTGTTTTATTAATATTCAGGGTTTAATATTATAATGTTCAATTTTTATTTGTTGTCCAATGATCAAAATTATTGTGTTAGTGACGTAAATTAACCGAAACGAAACTTAATAAAAGCCCCAAAGGGAGCGTTTGACGCTATTAATTATATTGCTTAGGGTTGCATAAAATTATTAAAACGTGGTGTGATAAGTTTTGGATAATTTTACAAATTATACTATTTTATGTGTGAATTTCAATATAAATAAATTTGAAGTTTAATATCATATTTATATGTGTAACTTTGAAATAATATCTTCTCGGCGTTTATTATTTAGCCGTATATATGATATGGGCCGATATGAAAGTATTATCATTTTTATAATTTTAATTAACCTTGCTCTTTACTTTAGTGACATCTTGTTGACAATGTTTCCTTTGTTCTTGCCATGTATCTTATGTAGGTATCGGTGTAGAAATTTTTGTAGACGTTAGTACTTTGAAATGATATATAACAACAGTATCCTAAGATCGCCGAAGGTGGTGTTGTTTAGAAATGTTTATTAGCGGGTGATGCGGACTGTGGCGGTTATTTGCCATGTTCGCTTTGCTGTATATTCTTGCTGTAGCAAGTAAGCACTTAGTCATGGGGTAATGGCAGGTCAAATGGTATCTATTGTCCATTGACATTACTTGATAATAATTGTATCATTAGAGTACGTTACAGTAGCCTTTCTCGGGAATCTTTAAAAGTTATCTATATACACTTTAAAGCAATTTTTGGTAAATATATTTCTCTTCAATCTATATTCCCTTATGTATCCAGCAATAAATTACTTCAGTAGATGTAGTTATCACATTATATGGCACTGAAAATTGCAGTATAATCTGTTTCAAGTTCGTAATTATTCGTCATTTTGCGGTTAGTTCAAAAAGATTTACATAGTATCTCTAATAGATTTGGAGTTATTCGCTTGTAGATATATTCAGTGCCAATTAATGCGATAGTGGTAGGGTTCGCAGCGCACAAGGTGAGCTCTTATAAAGTTACCCTCCCTATTGGAGGTGGGCGTATTGCCTATGTTTGTGGCACCAAGCACAGCTCGATAGTTTCGGTGGAGTTTGTGGCAGTGAATTTCAAAATTATATATGTATTGCGGACCGCGGTATGGGACTTGGGTGGGTTTCGGCGAATTTTGTTTCAACTCATTTAAGCATATTCGGTCTGGTTAGGACACAGTAAGCTGATCACCTGCTTGGCCGACGAGTATAGTGATCTTTGTACTAGATAACTTAATAAATATAATTCGATATGTAAAAGTAACTGAGGATGTAGCAAGATAATGATGTTGCCATTATTGATTAATAGATGATTTTGTTCCTTTTTAAGCATGTTTTAGATGATAATCATATTCACCCACCTCGCTATCACTTAGTTTGTCTCCACTGTTCTTAAACAACATTAAATATGAGGTTGTGAGCTCTATTCCCATTGGAATTTTAAGCCACATGAGTGCTTGTGCAATAAATATCACAGTTTGGATCTAGGCTTTTAAATTATTATAGATTATATACATTGTTGAGCTGATTATAAAAATTTAATATATTATTATACCTTTTAATATTGTTAAAGAATTCTAATTGCATTCCACATCTAGAGTGAACGAATTTGAGATGACCATTTTCAATCTACATTATACAAGTTATTTTTTTTTTACAATTGTAGGATTATTAGCAGTTGCCAATGTTTTTCCTTTAGTCAGTAAAAGTACAAATATTTTAATATACAATTCTTGGTATTTACGTATTGTAGTGTCTTATTTTTAATTGATTTGATTCTATAACTATAAGCATAATTTTTTTTGAAGCGGCCATTTAGACATTTTCACCTTGCAAATTATTCAGTAAAAACAAAACATATCATACCAAATGTATACATTTTTCGGACTTTACCGTACGGTGTTAACAAAATGTACATTTGTATTACTAGATTGTAAACTAACCAACTTGTCATTGCGTTTAGGGTATGTGCAAAACGTTATTACGCACTTCGATACTATCATACCCGGCACATAGTATAACTTTATATACTTCATAACGGACTAGTAATGGTAATGTATATTTTGTGTACATTGATCAAATTGTGAGAATGGTTTTTGTTTTTATTAAAATTGCTTCTCTTTGTGATTTATCTTATTTGTTTAGATGTACAGTAAAAATGTCTTTCGTTTTCAAATTAGATTTAAGTATATCTTAGGTTATGTTACACATTTAAGTTTTTCGGTTTCTTTTTCGATTTTAAATATTAAAATCTATTGTAAATTGAGTAATAGGTGCATGTTACAAATGCATATTTTGATTTCGATCCAAAGATTTCTTTAATTGATTTATAATTTTAATTATTATTTACTACAAGATATGAAAATGACATTTGTGGAGTGTGCATTGGTTCTTTTTACATGAATTTTTCTGTGGAATTGGTGCAGCCGAGCAAATGTCTATTACATTCTCGTAAGAATAATATATATTGCTCAATAATTTAATTCTGTTAAAAGTACTTGTAACTTAGAAAGTAGTCCGAACATGTGTGTACGCAAGTATGACAGGACTACAGACACGAACATATATCTAACAGACAATACCCTCCGTGAAGATTTGAAAACATTGTAAATGTTAAAATTTTTATTAGATGTAGTGGTTTGCCTCGGAGGCATCTTGCCGCGAGCAAGTTGCAAAGGGCGTCAGCAGCATCAACACATGAACCCAGGCTCTGAAATCATTATTCTATTCTGCTTGTCACAACTCAGTCTATCCGTTTAAGTAACTAATTCGATCTTTTTGTGTTATAAATTAATTCTTCGACATATCTTTGACATACAATAATTATAATAAAAAACAGTGCAGTTTAAATAATGCCTTCAGTATACCTTGTGTGTGGTGGTGTTGACTGAAAATATTAGTCTTTTGTCCCACAGTCAACGAAAATTGTTATTCAATACAGGAGTCTCTGCTGCATTGTGCCTAGATCTTAGAAGTTAATGTAATGAGGTAGAGTTAATCTCAAATATTTTGGCTCTTTGAATATTCCATGATATTATATTTTGTTTTTCATGAAAATGTATTTACATTATATACATACATAAACTTAGTAATATTGTATACATTAATATACATTGCGTAGTTTGTAACTTGGTTTTATTATCAAGTAAGATGCCCAACTGGTTTCTCGTTTTGTGTTTTTTGTCCACAACATCACCTGGAAGCTGTAGTGGAATTGATTTTATTAAGTCATATGTTCAAACAAATTGTTACATCCACGTGGACAGAAAGTTTACTTTTAACTAGTTGCACATCTTAATTTGACCAAATTTATTATCAACTGCAGTTACATGTGAATTCACGGCAATTGTTAGTGTTTGTACGACAATTACGAATTTTCACGTGATTTTGCAGAATGAGTGATTTTTTGTCATGTACTGTGGCCAGGTTAATTGCACAGAGCAGTATAATTCAGAGCCTGCCTAAAATATATTTTTGTCATGATTTTATTTAGGTATATACATGTTATTATTCACATATTACAGTTTTCTCAATATTAGCTTGTATTTTAATTAAGAAATAATCATATTTAACATTGCCAGGTGATCAGCAACCTGCACTTTAATATTTTTGGAAACTATTGAACTTAAATTGTACTGACTTTATAAATATATTTACTTCAATAAAGATTTTCCATGCCACTAATTATGGTTTTTTTAATTTAATTTTCTGAAATAAAGCTCCTTGAGTTCGTGAGTTTATATATTATAATATATATGAAATTTATATATATTCAAATTATATCTTCCAACTGAAGAGCTGGGCTAGGTCAGCGGAGTTTATCCCATTTGTCTTTTCCCCTAGATAATAGTTTTCATTATAGCGACGTATATAAGGTGGCCGGAATATTTTCCTTGTTTTCCATTGTTTTTAAGATGTTACGATTTTCTCGGATTAGGTTTAGTACCTCCCACATTATTCTTCTGTTCAGCTGATTCTTTCCATACGTCTCAGGCACTACGACCTATGGCGGCACGCTATCGGCGCCCTAAGAATGGCACTTCTCCTGGGAATTGGCCCAGGGGCTACCAACTAAAAACCCCGCGGCGGTAAACCGCTAGTCCTCTTCGCTCCCTTCTCCGCCGTCCCAAACCCAGTCCTCGTCGCCCGACGAATCGGACGACGAAGACGGCAAGAGGGTGGCGTCAGATGAGCCGGGCAGAGTCATGGGAAGCCTTGCGGATACGACCACGACCCTTCCAGAGAATGCCCGCGTGAGCGGGCCCGCCTGTGTCCTCTCCCAGATGTTCGGGAAAGATGCAGCCGTGGACGCAGGAACTGCGTCCACAGGCGGTGCAGGTGCGTGCAATGGGGGCAACGCCGGTGTCCCACCACCTGCTGCGCACCTGCGTTCGGGGGGTGAAGGCGGTCTTGCAACCGCTTCCACCGCCTCTTTCGTCTTCGGCGGAGCGGGTTTTGGGAGTTTTCTTCCCTCACCCGCTCCTCGCCCTCCTTGCGGGTCATGACCC
>DWQX01002536.1:0-21334 GCA_018245475.1 Pharmacophagus antenor | reverse complement strand
ATATATATATATATATATTTTTAATTTTTAGGAGGATGGGCCTACAATACATGAATTAGCTCATGATGACCTATTACATAATGAAGTGTCACAAGATTCTTTAGATCCTTCCAGTTTTGTGACTGTTGATCTTAGTGCTAACCCTAACATTTATATACATCAGAACACTACTGATGATCCTTCATCTTCTATACAGTATCATGTGACAATGGAAGATGGTGAACATGGGGATACTGGTACTTTTTAATATTTTATATTTGTAAAAATAGAAGGAATTTTTCATATATTACGTTACTGCTGGTTGTTAGTAAAGGTCAATGTATTTTTATCTCTATTTATAATAAATTTCTAGAAACACTGTTGGTACAATGGATATATTTTAGAAATTCCTTCTATAATGGTCAATATACTTAATTAAAGACCAATACCACTATTTTTGAAAAGTATGTCTCTTGTGTAAATGTACTTTATAGTTTTGTATGAAGTACCTACCATAAGAGTGTGGGCGGTAACTTATATTACCAGTAGTAGTTCATTAGTCAATTCATAAATACATAAGCGTTTAGATGAAGTCGGACTGACACAAATTCATAGAATTTGTAACTTGATTCTCCTGATTCTTGAAGATCTTTCCATTATGAAACTTTAATATAGAGGAATTATTTCCATTATTCAATTTAAAAGATTATTTAGATTTAAATTACTTTGTAGGTTGTACTGGTTTCAGCCTTTATTAAGCTTTATTACTTAATACTCTCTAATGTAGTAATAGTAAATAATAAACTTAAAGTTAAGGTTTGTCTAAAAACATTGGTAGTATATTTATTAAAAATAAGAATTGTTAGGATTTGTAATATATGTACTATTGTATTTTATTTACAGATTTAAAAAGGACATATTTGAATAGCCGCACTAGAAATGGAAAAATTCCAAAAGCGGCAGCAAATTCTATGCCTGTTGTTACATCACCCTCTCCTACAATGCCTTCACCAACTTCACCTATACCTCAGAATGTTCTTGAGCAACCTGTAAACAATGTTATTACAATGACAACACCCAGTACATCAAAACCGAAAAACAAGAATGGTTCAAACAAAAAGGTGACATGTGGTGGTAAACAACTTCTTTCACCTAGTAACTTTAATACAATAAATACTTCAGCAGACTTTAAGTTACCTGCTGAAATTTTTGCTAGTGATGACTCAATTAGTGATGCAGGAGTAACAACCACTGATGATCAGGTTGTAAGGAATATAATACAAAATTCAATGCTCCCTGACCCTTCAGTTTCAACATCAAAGGATGAAATGTTTGGAGGAATAAATATTAAAATTGAAAATCCAGTTGAGAATCATAAGCCAACAAAAAAGTCAAAAAAATCTAAAGACAAGAATTGTTATAATTTAAATTTAGCAGCAATTAAGACTGAACTTCAAGATGACTTTGATTGGAACAACATGACCCTTGCTACAGTTAACAACAATACAAATAGGAATAGATTACAGACTATGTGAGTATTATATTTAAGAATTCGTTCATTTACTTATTACTTTAATTTCTTCTAGTTTTTTTAGGCTAGATTATACTGAAACTGACTAGAATAGATGCAAGGATTATCATTGTTGTTATTCAAGTTGCAATTTTAATTTGTTTCAAATCTGTATATGTGTAAGATGTATCAACATATATTGTGACTATATTTATGTGTAATTTCAATATTCAGGTATAAGAGAGATAACATCGCCAAAAATCGAGATGACTTTTCTTCCAACTTTGGATCCAATTCAAACAAGTATGTCACAATAATGTCATCTATATCAAAATATTTTCGAGAGTGTCGACTTTATATTTAAAAGTTGATTGTGAGGATTTTAAAATTCTATATTTTCTTAATTCACAGATGGGTTCATCAAGAACAAATAATTTCTTATTCTAGATATATCCAATATGAGCAGCAAAATAATTATTTCTGCTGAATGTAATGATATTTACTAATTCGACAAATCTAGTAACACAAATTTTCAATGTTCATTTAATTCCGGATTTTTTTAAATAATAGTTCATGTTGATGAACTAATTTTCGAAAAAAATAATGAGAATAAATACTTCTAACTAATTACACCAGTTTATAACTTTAAATAAGACAAAAGTTAAATAAATACAAATAACTTTAAAACAGTGCATTTCATATGTATACTGCCATACACTAATAATTCAGTGTTTTCGATGTTTATTGCATATAAAATAATTCATATCTTTCAGGAATGACATAGATGATCATTTGGATACAATGCAAACTGATTTAGATTCATTACGAGAACTTCTACGAAGTGACGCCTATTCATTGGATACTAATACTTTATTAGGGGTATGTAAACAAAAGATAATTTTTATTTAAATTGTCTAGAAACAATTCATTCAATTTATAAAACATCATTATTGTATTGCAATTGTATCTTTAAAGTGCCTAAAACACTTATGGCGCAATAATTTGAAATTCTTGTCATGACGTATCACGCACACTAATGCGCTCTCAAGTAAACAACTATTTGGTATAGCTATGTTGGCAGCATTGCGCTAAGTCACGTTGCAGACAACGTGTTGAGACCGCATGTAAGGCCTTGTGTGGCTGTTGCCGTCGTATTTATGCAGCCGCGCTGACTCCGTAATAGAGGGTCACATATATTAAAATAATTGTTGCTAACGACTTCACTTTATAGCCATTTAGTCACACGTCTTATGTTATGTATTGATGTCTATATTTTAGTTTTGAAGTGTAATTTAAACATTAGAAATACTATTTTTAAATTATTACTTCTGGTTTGTCCATAGAATGCTGATGCAGGCGTAGAATCTACGATGTCTCTCGCCATTCCTTTTCATCAGCACGCCCTGAATGACTATGTAATTTCTTGACATTAATGACAAAATATTTTAAATTAACTTTATCCTTGCAATTAATTATGCTATTTATTTTTTTTAGTAATGATTACGTTTCAATTAAATACATTATGTTTTTTTGTATATTATATTAATATTCCAATAAAAGGATGATATATCATAATAATTTCCTTTATAACTAATATTATAATTATAGAACTTACAAAAAAGCTTTCTTTTTTGAGATTGTTAAAAGAGATTGTTATTTGGCAAATTGGTCTGTAGAACGATGTGACAATAACTCGTTTTTATGGATAGCAATATTTTGAACTTAATAATTATTTTTTAATTTAAAGGGGGTGGGTATGTTTTGTTAAAATCGATTTTCTTTTTGTTAAGATGTACAATTTAGTTTCATTATGTATTCCAGTTATTCGGCTCTGATGATCCTTTTTATGGACTGTCATATAATCCAGGTGATGAAAGAGCAAAGACTAGCAATAATGGTAAGTATCCTATTTTATTAAATATTATATTACATGAAAAAAGGTATATCTTTTCAAATTATTAAATAACGTAGTTTTTAATTAGGATTGCGACACAGGAATATATAAATCTTCTGTGCATTTTATAAAGTCTTCAACATTATCTGGATGGCAAATTACAAACAATGAGTATCAGGAAGTGACTAAAGTTAAGTCAGAGTTACATTTTACATTTATGTTAATTGTAGATACAAGCAAACAGATTCCGATGATTGATTTTGATTGGCTGATCAGTAGCAGTGATAATCCTACAAAGTAACCTGTATCTACATTGCAAGACCTTTACAGACATCAACTTGTAAAGTCATGGATTAATTTTTTGGTAAAGTGTTAATAAAAACCGTGATCATGGACTTAATGGACTGTGATAATATTCAAAGCAAGAACGAATATCTACATTATGTATAATGGTTTTCACCATGTTTATTTCTTTTACTGTGCATTATAATGTAACTAGATTTTGATAATGGCTTAAGAATTTTATTTATTGCAGATAATTTCACTAGCAATAAAACGAAAGGTTGTCCTATAATAATCAATATTTATTTCATTATGAAAATAATGTATATTTTTTTTTAATTTGTAACAT
This sequence comes from Pharmacophagus antenor, assembly GCA_018245475.1. Classification (NCBI taxonomy): domain Eukaryota; kingdom Metazoa; phylum Arthropoda; class Insecta; order Lepidoptera; family Papilionidae; genus Pharmacophagus; species Pharmacophagus antenor. Next base: position 17,320 of record DWQX01002536.1, on the reverse strand, counting down.
TTGAAAGATCTATTATTTTTTTCGAGTAGGGGAGTACTGCCATTATTTTGGTAAATAAAGCATAAATCATATCACAAGCCAAATCATTGATAGTTACATAGTATTTAATTTATTCTTTCTTGATGTGCAATCATACATTCTAAGGTACATACTATGTAATCTATAAATATTGTGGAAACTTGTTTAAGGGCATAGTAGTAGTAATGGATTAAGGTTTAATATGATAAGTGACATTAGTATCACATGCTGTGTTGTTGCCATTAAATTGTAATGATTTTTAATACTGTGAATTATATCTCTTATAATTATCAATTGAAGCAAAGAAGAAAAGTGGAATAACAAATGTAAGCAGTGAGGAGCATCAGGACCTGTGTTCTGAGGATGATGGTATAAAAATTATTATTTTCACTTGTATTTTGCAAGTCCTTGTAGTTTTGATTAAATAAGTCTTTTATTAAGATATATTGTGTGCATGTCAGTAAGGTATCATGTATTGACATTTATTATACAATTTTTTTTTGGCATATAAGTAAAAAGTGGCTTTATGAACATGTAGATGTTTTTATATATAAGTAACAGTGGATGTAATCGGTTTATATAGATAGGTTTTGTACCTTTGGTTCTTAAGGTTAATTATGTTACAGTGGCAGCTTTCTTATATATCTTTTGGTTTTAAGAAAAATCTAAAGATGATTAATTAAGCTATTGTAAATTATTTATAAGATTTTTGTTTATCACAGTGTAGTAAAAGCTTAGTATGCCTGGTCAATTTGTTAAATTTTTAAACAATTTCAATGAAAGTATTTTGGTAAAGAATATTTTAATAGGATTTCAAGAATAGGCATGAAGCATGTCGTATTTATATAATAATATTTAAAAATTATAAATATTTGAGCAACTTTTTGTTTAATATTTTCTTTTTTATATTTCAATGATTAAAAACTGTGTCATGTGCTTATTTAAATCTATTGTTTTAAGTTCATGAACCAAAGCCAATTTCTATTTGTAAATTAAAACTATTAACTTGCTTTTTTGTAAGTTGCTTGTTATTTGAGTATGTTAATTTTTTTTCTTTTCTTTTCAGTTTTTGATTTATAGTTAGATATGCACTCAAAAAAATTAAGAAATGTGTATGTAACATACTTAATCTGATTAACTCACGCGTTTTTTTTTGGGATACTTTCAGCTGAAGGGTATCAGCTTATCTCGTACACAGGAAATATTCCATATTTCGAAGAATTAAGTATACCCGACTTGGAGGGTGAAAACTCGCAAGAGGCGTCTCTGGTGCAAAGTCCCACAAGCTCTACGCTCAATACGCCTCAGCTGGTAGTACAATCGCCCTCGTACACTACTAAACCGTGAGGATTCGCTAAAAAGCGACGACGCTATAGACTTTGACACATTAAAAGCAAAACAAAAATTAAGTGATTGAATTTTCTTGTCGTAACCGTACAGTGAATATTAACATTAAGACGACGTTTTTATAGTATATTACAAGTTATTGTTATTATTTAAGTGTTTAACACACAGTTTCTCATTTCATAGTCTAAATGATTATGAAATAAATATAATTTAATGTTAAATTATTAGCTTATAAAGCAAAACTCGTTAGGATTTTTTTCTATGGCGATTGAATTTTTGTATTATACTCGATCACGCTACTTTCTCAAATGTTTTTTTTTTGTTGGGAAATTTGCTCATTTCTGTATGCTTTTGTTGTAAGAAAATTATATAAGTTTGTTATGTACTTTTTTATTATTATTGGTTTCATATCTCCATTGTTCATTTATCCTGTTATTAAAGATATTCCAAAAGTAAGTAAATTATAAACGTTACAATGATTACTAACTAGACAATGGATGTTAGCATGGAAATTATATCGAAAGATTTGTATGGCAATTACAAAAATTAAGAGAAATCTTACATATAACTTTGAAAATCTAAGTAATTTGAAAAATCACAAAAATTCTTAGACATTTTAAATTAATTTACTTTTGCCGTGTCATTTTAAATTGGCTCAAATGTACTAAGGGGATGTGCAGTTAATTTTTAGCTTTGGAAATAAAACTAAAATTTATATAATGTACAGATTTACAATGACTTCAATATAATACGCATTTCATATATCGTTTACCAGTGTATAAGCAAAGCCATTTCAATATTTAATATACTATTGTGGTGCCTTATAAATAATTTTACATAAAGATCACTCGAATGTAGTTGCATTTGAAAATATCAGAAAATATAAAGCAAAACTCAATTCAAGTAATAATGAATTTGCTATTACTATTATAATAAGTTTAGATTAACTTTCTGTAAGGTATATTCTATTGGGTAGCAGTAAAACTGTTGACTGATGTTATTAATTGATAAGCTTGTGAGAAAAGTTATAAACGATTTTGTTTCTTTAATGATATATTTGATTGAAATGAAATTATTTTTGTTGTGAAAATTACTATTGGAGTTCAGATTTTTGCGTGCCCATTTAAAAATTTGTTTTCTGTAACTTAACGTTAGTATGTATTGCAATGGTATATTACTATGACATATAGTAAATATTTGTTGTTTTTTTTCATGTTTAAGTTTTTTTCTACGAAACCTTAGAATTTATTTACGTAATAATAAACAATTTTAATGATGACATCCTTGACGATGCCGTGTACTAACTCTACAATAAGATTTAATATTGAAATCGGCAAATGTACTATAGACTGACTGATACAATATTTAGACTTATCAAATTAATGTCATTCAATGTAAGTCGTTTTGGTCTTTAAGATAACCATGTAATAATTAAAGTGCTTCGTCTACTGGTGCATGGAATAGATTAAAAATTGTTATGGAAATAAATTTAAGATATTAAAGACAAAAGAAGCTACGTAATTTACCTGTGGAATTAAGACAAAATGAACAAATATTGTTATTTTTATGATACCAAAAGTACATGTTTGAATAAATTTATTAAACTTTTCTGCTTATGTATTGAAAATATTGTGTAAACAATAATGTACTTTTTTTCAAGTTAACGTCTGTAATAACTAAGTAAACTGCGAAGTAATATAAGTCGGTGATCATGTCCATCAGGCTATAATATACCGAAGCAGCTCTGAAATTTATATCTTAATGGATACTGCGGAGATTTTAAAATTTAAAAAATACATAATTTTTTGTCACTAGTCATTGTCCAATGACCGTTTCAAAATGTAGATAATAATGCCCATATTGTGAAAATCAATAATTGTTAAAATTATATTCTTATTTTTTTGTGTCACAATGTTTGAGGTATCATTGTATATACATTTTCATATGAATAGCGAACAATGTTAAGTTTACCTTATGTAAAAAAATTATAAGTTATTATAATTAAAAAATTATAATTAATTGTAATAAAAATATTTTATGGTATAAAGCGGACTTTTACTTCGATTTATTAATTGTAAACATTTCAATTCCAGATCCAATGCATTGAAAAATGGTTAAAAATTTTACTAAATGTAGATTATAAACTGCCGTTCCTTATGTGTCTCATTGGAGTGGATCCCTATTTCCAATTAAAAGTTCATATTTGTTATCTAACAAAATATATACTAAACTTTACAGTAAGTTGTTTTTAGTATAATTCGTCAAATCGACGATAAACAAAAATTTGTAAAAAAATAAAAGGTGTAAATTCAATCTATTCTATTTTCCCCTTTTCAAAAGGTTAATATTTTTTACTATTACGGGTCCAGATTGTGATGTAACTTTTCTAATAAAAAAAACAATTCATCGAGATCAAACCCTTAAAAATAACTATTTTTCCATTTTCTTTTTAAATGACCTGCAATGAAGTGTAGGCCATTTAAAAAACCCTATCAAACAAATATTAATTATTAAGTCATGCCTTACTATATAGAAAGCTAATGTGATCGATTTGATGATGTTATGTTCACATTTTTACATTATAAGAATCTCGGTCTGACTCCCACTTCTTTCAAATAAAAATGTGGTTTTATTGTGCTCTCACCAAGAAATTTGTATAGGAGGTTTTCCTAATTCAATTTTACCCTGTTTAGCAAGCTGTAATAAATAATATTTGTTTGTCTACAAAATATAATATTACTGCAAAATTTTTATTTTAAAATAAACAACTATCAATATTGTCTTTTCCTAGAGAATCCTATATTTATTGTATTCCTAGAATTGCTAACGACTGCAGCTAAAGCGAGGACGTCAAAATGTGTGCAATGAAAAAGTAGCGTATGGTTCAGAAATACATATTTATTGTCAGATAAACGTTATATATAAAATAAATTTTAATTGTACTGTATATATTAAAAATTATAATAAAATACTGTTATCACAGCTATTCTATATCACATTAACGAATATGACAGATTATACGTAATTTAAAGAAAATAACGATTGCTACTAAATAAGCTTTTTAAATCTTAGTTATTACGTACTATTTAAAATATTTTATTATCGCGTTTGTTAAGCCCTTGTATAGTAGTTACGCTTTCAAATGTTAATAAATAATTTTATTAGAACATACATATAAAACAAACATACAAATACACAATATTTTAGGCTTCATATCCTTATCATGTTATATTATTTTTCTCTGCTCCAAACGTTTTTATGTATGAGATTTGATAAAGCTGCCTGCACTTTATCATTGTAGGAAGTGTAAGTACTATTTATGACTAAATAAAGAAATATATAGAATGAATTTTCTGGGCGGTGTTAGATTGTAGTCCAATATGTATAGAAAACTAGGTGTCAAGTCACTAATGATCTAACATTATTGATTGTTTAGCAAGAACATTTTTTTTCTTATTACCATTAACAGTATATTTTCAGAAAAAAAAAATTCATGTAAAACGAGATATGTCATTGGCATTAAAATCATTTTTTTGATTGCAAAACTATGCCTTAGATAAGTTAGAATGATCACATAAATAATAAATATAGTTTTCGATGCCTTTCCCTGAAAACAATTTTACAATTTGTTAGTCATTGAATTAGTGGATGTGTTATTAAAAACAATCACTGTATTTTTTTTTAAACTTATAACTTAAAATGAATTATAAATCCACTCAATGCAAGCGCAGTTTCCTCATTAATGATGGTAGAAAAGTTGGAGCTGGTGATCTGTTCTTTATACCGTCTGTAACATATGGTCCTGGTTTAGACATTAATACAGTATGTAATGATGGAAGACATCCAATTGCACAAGCAAGCTCTGGTGAAATGCACCGGCAGCCTTGAACATCTAAAAACTTCAGCTTCTCACAATGAGATCTAATAGCTTCTAATGTTTTATCTGTTAGCTGATTACATCCCTGAAAATAATTAATATTTATTATGTTTGCCTATATAAATATAATAGGTTGAGGAAAAAGTCTTTTTGCATATAGTATGTATGAACTTATAATAAAATCTCTTTGGCTATACTATTTGTATCTGATTGGTTTTGGTATCATTAAAAAGTTTTAAAGAAGACAATTCCAAATTAAAAAAATTTGTGATTTTCATTTGTTTTCCTTATTGTTGAAATGAGTAAATCTAATGAAGAAATTCGATACACTTCAAAATTTTACTACCAAAAAGATAAAAATGCAATACAAGCCGCAAAAAAAAATTTGTGATGTTTATGGACCAAATGCAGTATCTGTGAGAGTAGCGCAAATTTGGTTTAAGCGTTTTCAACCCGGAAATTTTGATATCAAAGATGCACGTCGCTCTGGTCGCCCTGTTACTGACAAAATTGATACCATTATTGCAAAAGTGGAGTATGATCGGCATATTAGTAGTTACGATGTACCTGGAGAACTGGAAACTGACGACAAAACCGTTTTAGCGCATTTGAAAAAGCTGGGTACACAAAAAAGCTCGTTATTTGGGTGCCCCATGAGCTCACTGAAAGAAACCTAATGAACCGTGTACTCATTTGTGATTCTTTATTACGCCGTAATGAAACCGAACCAATTTTGAAGAAGCTGCTGAAGAACTGGTGATGAAAAGTGGATCACGTATGACAAGAACGTGCGAAAAAGATCGTGGTCAAAGGCCGGTCAGGCTTCACAGACTGTGGCGAAATTCGAGTTAACTCGCAACAAGGTGATGCTGTGTATGGTGGGATTGTAAGGGCATTATTCATTATGAGCTGTTACCGCCAGGTAGGACCATCTATTCTAAACTGTACTGCGAACAACTGATGAGATTAAAGCAAAAAGTTGAGCAATAGCGGCCGGATTTAATCAACAGAAGGGGTGTGGTTTTTCACCATGATAATGCTATACCTGACACATCTTTAGACATTTAGCAAAAATTACGAGAGTTTGTCTGGGAGGTGTTAATGCATCCGCCGTAAAGTCTTGATCTTGCTCCTTCAGATTTTCACCAATTTCGGTCTCTGCAGAATTCCTTAGGCAGCGTCATGTTATCATCACGGGAGGACTGTCAAAATGGCTTGTCTCAGTTTTATGATCAAAAGCCCCAAAATTTTTATAGTAATGGCATTACATACCTACCTACAAGATGGCTTATCTAACAAAATGGCACTTACATACTTTAGTCAAATGTAAATAAACTTAGTAAAAAAAAAAGGTTTTTTAATTTTTATATAAAATGTGAAGAACCTTTTTCCCCAACCTAATGGACAAATATTACATTATAGTAAAAAAACATACCCGTAATTCTAATTGTTGCAATCTTCTTAAACTGATAACAATTTCTTTAACAGCCCCATCTGTTAAGTTATAACAATCTGTTAAATTGAAGTACTCAATACTCGGGCAGTTCCTCACCAGATGTCCTATGCCTTCATGAGTTATTTGTTGGCATCTACTCAAATTAAGATTGATGAGCTCTTTGAAGGTAAATGCATATGTCAAACTAACATCTGTTATTCTATTGCAACCACTTATATCTAATTCTCTCAGTGCTTTTAAACGTGCCAAAGAGTAGCCTGTATAATTATCTATTGTAAGTTTTTCACACATTCGCATAACATCCTTTTTTCTTTTTGCATCTCTTACAATCTCCTCTTCTGCTCTGGAACCCAAATGTATTTTATGGTAGGTTTGAGCTTCATCATAATTCGACATTATTGGCGCATCATCATCTCCTTCTGCTTGTAATTTTCCCATGCCAGTTAATCCTGCATCAGAAACTTTGTCACAGTGACTGATTTTCAATGTGTGTAAAAATATTTGATTCTTAAATAGAACCTGTATTGAGGTATCAGTTACAGCATTGAAACAATAACTTAGGTCTAAAGAGCGCAAATTTGGTAGTTTTTCAGAAATCATTATGATTCCAGTCTGGTCCAAATTTAAAGAATGTATATCAAGGTCTTCCAAAATCCTATTTTCTTCAGCACATATTCCTCTTTCTAATCCATCCTTTGTGATCAATTCGCACTGTGAAATATTCAAAGCCTTCAACTTCTTTAATTTATGAAGTTCACATATACCTAAATCAGTGACAGCTCTACATCTTTGTATATTAAAGTTTTCTAAGTTTAATAGATTGTTACAAATATGCACAAGAGATTGGTCAGTTACTCTAGTACATAAGGCAATATCAAGCTCTTTTAAAGCAATCTGATTTGTTGTAAGTGCCAGTATACCAGGATTTGTAAGTTGATCACAAGAATGTACTTCTAGTTTGTTTAGTTCTAAGTTTTTAGCTTCTGATAATGATTTTAAAGCAGCTCCATCTATTAATGTATTTGAAAATTGCAAAGTTTTTACATTTTGAACACGAGATACAATAAATTGTAACACAAAGTAGAATGTTAATACACTCTCTGATGGATTTACAAAAATGTTTGTTCCTGTGGGATAAAATTTCTTTACTAACCCTAAATGAAATTGTAATGCACATCCTGATAAATTCAAATGTTCAAGAGCTGGAGCTGCTGCTACAAAGCGGCTAAACAATGCATCCGTTAGGTACTGGTTACCGGACAAGCTCAATGACCTTAGATTTTCAAGATTATTAGCCAGTAAGCCATCAGTTTTTCCTTCCAAAAGACGACCTGACATGAATAATTCTTTACAACTTTCAATATTCAGTGACTCTATATTTATACACTTTTGTAAAATGTAAGCAAATACTTTTTCACAAATATCACAATTTTTAAATGTTAAGCTTTTTATATTTTTCCCAGTTCTTTCCCAAAAGCCATTTAATTTATTTGAAATCTCCACTTCATTAAATAAGTAATTAGCGTATGTAATTGCTGAATTTTCAAATAAGTTTAATTGAGATGACTCTCCATTATTGAGTATAGTTTTGTAAAAAATAACAATTTTATTCTTTAAAAAGCAGTGGGCATTAGCAGCCAGGTACCATGAGCGACATGTTTCACTAGCTGATTTTCGGTCTGATTTAGGGAGATATTTAAAAAGATATACTAATACCTGAAAAACAATAAATTTACATATTAAAATTTTACATTTTATAATTATAGTATAAAAATACATTTGTAAGTATTATAAACTATTCTTCAAATATCAATAAAATTTATACCATAAGAAATCGATCACGTGAAGTACGATATAATAGACAAAGAGCTTTCAACATTACTATACATTTTTTTTAACTTACTTCATATGGCAATTCCATTTCTAGTTTTTTTGTAAGAATATTTTACCTAGTATTCTAAAAACCTTCTCATTATTTCATTAAAAAAATATTGACTAGAATTGTTAAATCCAAATACAAAATGAAAAATTTGAACTTTATGATTTGTGACATAAAATTTGACACATGAAATTGATATTTAACAGCTGATTACGTAAATGACGTTTCGTTATAAGTACTGTTGTAAAGAATATTGATTGTGCAGCAAGTTTATCTATTTTATCTTAAATAAATATTAAGTGTTTTTATCCAAAGCGTAAAATCAACTATAAATAGAATGTTAAAAAAATATAATTTGAGTAGAAATTATGTTAGGTGAAAATCAATTATTATTACTTCACTAAATTGAACGAGAAAATATTTTTCTTTTCAAATCAATCACAAATTTTCAATTATAAGCCTTCTGATAAAAAAAAATCGTCAAAACCTCATAAAGCTTTATTAGAAATCAATAACTTTAAAATCTACGTTTCTTATTTCCTTACTCGAATACTTGATATTATTTTAAAATTCTTATGGGATCTTCTTCGAGGTATTTTCTTTCAAAAAAAGGTTCAAAATTGGACCATTAAAATAAAGTTATGCGTATGAATAAAAAAGGAAATACTCTTTCTTTTCAGTTAAAGTTATTATAAATTGTTTGAAAATACTAATATTTGAAACTATTAATCCCAACAATTTTAATATTCAAACGCATGTGTATTTTTAACCAACGACAAGAAGAATTCGTTTATTGGAATTTTTTTACACACAATTTTTTATTAAAAAGAAACCCTAAAATAAAAAAATATATATTGATGTTTAAGCTAATTACATGTTTTTTATTGTCCACAAAATCATATATTGCTTCGAATTTATACTTCACTATATTATCATCAGTACCGTTTAACTCTCTCTACATCAATTTTTATGTTTGTGTAAAGAAAATATTTGCGCGATAACTTTTTTTTGTAACTTCCCACTCGATGCTACAACTTTAGATTTCCATACCGTTAAAATGATCGCATTTAAAAATTGAAACTTATACTATTTTTCAAATTGCATATACATAAACGTTAAATGAATATGTACTTGTGGCCCAGCTAATTTCTTATACAAATAAGGTATGATTTTAGTCTTAATAGCAGTGTCAATATTTCTTTTTTGTTCGTGTTAAATTAATTTATACCGATATAAAGAAAGTAATAAGTAAATTATTAAAATAAAGAGCTCGAAGTAATTTAGTCTTAATAATTAAAGCAATTAATCTACCACTAATTTTGTGTCAGTGCCAAATAAACATATACCAAATATCATGAGAGAGAGAAACATATTCAAACTCAATTATTGGGTATTGTAGTGTAAAAAGATTAATCAATGTGTTAAAGAGCAAAATGCGAGAATTATTGTAGTTATCAGCGGAGTATAGCGGACAGTCGCAAGTTGATATACAGGTAAATTACACTTATGAACCTATACACACACAACGTGCACTAATATTAATTGGAATGGTCTTTCCAAATGGGCTCTGAGAGTCCTACACAGCTCAATCCTTTAATGTAATATTCCTCTTATGAGTCTAACACCGACCCATGTTACAGTTTATACCGAGTGTTTGATTATTAAATAAAAACACCCAGAACCAATTGTGGAAAAATATAAAAAAATAATTAGAAAACAAGAAAAAATAATGCAATTATTTTATAAAAACTCGGCGTATGTTATTTCTGGTTATGTAAAATTATACAATTAGTTGTTGTATATTCTCATATAGACATACAGTAACAAATTATAACAGAGAATTGTGAGCGGTCCTTATTACAATGTATACAAGACATATAAATTGGCGGCTTCGTGATCTTATGCATGAGTTTGCGCGGTTACAATATTGTTGGTGCCACTTGTTGGGCGCCAGGAAGCTCAGTAAGCGCGGGGTGCCCCGAGCGACCGCCCTTCTATCCTGTATCAGGAATGTTTCTGTTGTTCGTACTTTTACGATAACTTACGTTTTAAACCATGTGTTCCACATGAATTGTGTTGTATTAACAAATGTGACATTGTTAACGTACTTAGTATTATCATGTGCCTGGATAGATTGCATTGATCAAGCAGAATGTCCCGAAGAAAACAGGCAAAACCGAGATCTTTGAAACGTAAGTAATTGTAATAGTATTGTTTGTTTATGTGTATACTATCAATTCACAGAATTAACTATTGAAAATTAAATAATTATAAGAAATAAATAAACTTATGCTATGATTATTTTTTTAACCTTTTTGAAATCAAACTCAGATGTACTATTTTAGCATTAAAGTTTATATTCTAATTCATATATATAATAAATAAACATTTTATAAGATTAGTAAGCACATATTAGTACCTCGGTTGCTCATAATAGCGTTGTTTACAAACAAATGTGACATTGATTCGTTTGATATTTTTTTAAGTCACATATGACAGATTAGCGAATATAGATTAATAATGATTTTCATAAGCGGCGAAGGTTATTTAGAAAGCCCGTAGATCGAGCGCTTTAATTTGTATAAAATTGGTTATAGTGTCTCCGTTATAAATATTTCGAATAAAATTTTGGCACTTAAATATAAGAATTCATCTTAAATAGATTTTAAGTTTTTGAAATGTTTGGCTGAATATCTGTTGTCAAATTCCTAATTATGTCTCTTTATCAATTTCAATTTAGACAAAAATTCCATCAACAGTTAGTTATTAACATACACTTTATTGTATTCTTCAATTAAATGTATGCCGAAGTCCATGGAAGCATAGGGAAGAAATATACTAGTTTATTTTTTGTGCCATTGTATACTGAGTTAATTACTTTAATGCATCCGTCCTACATTAAGGTTTACCTACGTTCTTGAAGAGTAACTGTGTGAGATAGTTTCTAGGAAAATGTTGTCTTCATAGTGCAGCGTAGTTAAAAAAAATATTTTCCGCGATTCCCCCTTTGTGTAATTTAATTTTTTGTGTTTTGTTTTTAATTAAACATATTATTTGTATGTTCATGACTTTTGCAATAGCTACAGTAAATACCGTTGGTACCAGTACACAATGATGTTGTTCACTTTCGGATCGACGTCAAAAGTGACATTAGAGGATTCGCTAACATATACTTTCTGCAAAAAAGGGCCCCGTGCAAAGAATATTACCCACCAAAAACTACGTCAACTGATTATAGTACAGCGAGTGAAATTTTGGTATTTTTTAGGTTAGGTTTGTATCTAGAAGACAGTCTAGTAAGCAAAAAGTACTATTTTTTTTTACTGTATGTATAAAAATAAATTTCACGAACATTACACGTATTGGTGGTATTATCATACAAACCGAAATACTCGCATTGCATTACAAAAGCAATAATATGACCTAGAATTAGTAAATCATAATTGTCAGTCTTGACAAGCCGACAAAGAAAAATGATAACATTTGTAACAGTTCCAACTTGCGCTATGAAAATAAAATTGGTTCTAGATTGTTAAAATTTAGTTTACTGTTATATTTTCGTAAGTAAGGTACAAATAAATCCTTTATAATCCAACTAGTCGCATCGTACGGTATAAATCACAGTCTAAACATTGTATAATAATAGGCGCCGCTGTATGGCTTAGCTGGGCATTGGCGAGTAACGAGAGGCAATATGTGGCGGTGAGGGCGCGTCACTGATAAAACGCTGATATTATGGCGCTGCGCCGCAGCCGCCGCGACCGCAGCCCGCGTCGCAGCGCGTCCATCACCCGACGTCGCAGCTCTTTTACTGACACGCGACCATTAATTATAACATAAAAGCACGGTTAAAACAAACGGCCAGTATTGCACCTTTAAGGTACCCATGCTTTATTTTTTAGTCTTAAATGGCATTATAATCACGTATTCAGAGATCTCATCAACTGTACAATAAAAACCAAAATAACTCCAAAATTAACATAAATATAATAATGCTATTGTCTAATATTATAAATATGCAGTCAGATATCGAGAATAATTTATTTGTTATTAAAAATTAAGTCTTGCTTAAGTTTAAATTATAATAGTCAATAATCTCAGAACAAAGATTTATTACTTTCGAACACCTAACGCTTTGAAAAATCTACATACATAAGTTAATATACATATAGTATGTAACAAATGTTGTAGAAATTTTAGGTAAATTTAGAACAAACGCTTGTATATATCCATTTATTAAAGAAATCTGAAAGTTTAAGAATGTTTAGTTAGTAACATAATTTGGTTGCTATATAGATTATTCAGCACTACAGTATAGTTCAGTGGGTTAAAATAGCTGGCCACGAACAATGTTTGCGCCTGAACGACTACGATGTAATGTTGTTAACTTAAGGTATCGATCCTCTACTGTAGTACTTTCGTAATGCGTCCCGCGGGGAGCGCGAGGATGCTGCGACTCTCCGGATACTCATGGGATGCCTTATGCAATGCAGCTTCTAGATCCTCACTACCTGGGTGTTTGACTAAATTAAACCACTATTTATTCAATGGTATTAATTAAGTTACATTTAAATAGAAATAAGAAAAAAAAAAGCCATAAGTATGCTAAAATATATTCACCAAATTATGATAAGAATCATTTTGTTAATGCGTATAAGAATATTCTTAGTATTACATTTTTTTCTAATAAAAATTATGACAAATGTAATCTCTAATATACTGATAATGCAAAGGCGTATATATTCTGTTAGGTAATACGTATCGATTTATCAAATGAGATTCAATTAAATAGTCAATATTATCAAGTAAATATAAAATAAAGAAAGCTATAACATGACAAATGTTCTAATTAGTGTTTAGTTGCTCGTGCGTTGCCTTCGTTGTAGTCTTGGATTCACGTGCTAAATAATCATTTGAGTACAAGCTAACGTCCGCAAGAGTCCAATAACACGTGAATTCAAGCCCTCCCATCCCTCATGTCGGCGAATTAAAATTTCATATACACTGAAAATGTTAATCCTCCGCTGTCCCAGGCATACTATAAAAACAAATTGCCGTGTCTTGAATTGTTTTTTACCTTACAATTGATGCCTGAGGATAATTAAACATAATAAGGTTTAAACGATATTTCATGTAGATGAAGGTTATAACCAGGTAATGGTCGCGGGGCACAAAAAGCACGTATAGACTTCTAATTTGGCGCAAACATTTTATTCAGCATTAAAACTTTGTATGAACATTCGTAAGCTCTTTGAAGAGGGTCAATTCGATCTGGCTTTATTTGTCAACTTTTTCACTTTACGTATCAGACTGGTATTACATTGTTTTTTAGACGCCTTTTAGCTATTATATACCATTTATAAATAAGTGAAGGAGTAGCACTAATGAGCAGTAAGGGTTAAATCAATGAACACTAGGGAGGCAGGTAATTATATTATTCGGGAGATCTGACAGGCTCAATTGTTACGTGAGACGATAAGAATTTGATGGGTGCGCGGGGTGTACGGTCTGGTGGGGTGTACGGGGTGGGTGCTGCGCGTCCATAAAACTTGTAGAGACTCCGCAGAGAGCCGGCGGGAAATTTCCCTTGGGTGGCGCGCACCTCCGCCCTGCGCGTCGCTGGGAAATACGCTAAAGCCATATCATAACAGTTTTATGCTGACGTCGGCCTCTCTCAACTGAGTAACAGTAGCTGTTGTAGTAATCGTTTCAAACTTTATTAATGTTTCGCAAGTCAATGTTAAATTATTGCTTATAATTATCATTACAAGAACATGGATCTTAACAGTTTCTTAAGATGTTTTAGAGTACAAATTTTGATAGATGTGTTGTTTTTTTTGCAATCTTTGCTTCTAATCAATGGTTGATGGGCAGCGAATGCCAAAATGTTTTAGATAATTTTTTCTATAATCCTTAAAGTATAATAATAATATAAAATAATAATGAAAGATCTTAATAAAAACATTATTATTCATCATGGTTAATATAGGTTTTAAAATTATTTTTTAAGAAAGTACGAAAGTTAATTAACTGCTACCACAAAAGGTTTTCTTATTTCTATTTACCTTTATTTTTCTCATTATTTACCTTTTGTTGCAGTAAAAATTTAGTCTAGCAGTTGGTAGTATTTAATGGTGGATCTATTTTTTATTTTTCTTTTAATCGTTATAACATCTGTTTTGTGTGTAAGATTAAAAAAATATTACCATAAATCTTTTAAATACTATCGTTTTGTTTTTGGTTCAAGTGAAAGAGAAAAATGTAAATGCTATCAGTTTACCTGTCGTAGAATTATTTTTTATTTGCGTTCCCCGTTGACTACCATAAATCACTCATGTGTTTCCACAAAAAATATTATACATTAAACGTAACAAAGAGATGTTATTACACTACAATTTCTTTTTAAAAAGAAGCTTACAATACTTTCACGAACTTTCAAATGGTTTTCGCTATTGACTATAATCAAGTCATCCCAAGTTCCGATGTTTACACAGTACCATATTTCATCTTTTTAGGGAATGACATGTTTGATGCTTCATCGTGCCATTTATTACATAAGGGTTACCGTGTTTTATATCGGAGCATAAATTTGAATAATCTACTAGATGCGAGTAACATGCATAGAAAGTTAAAATTTTATTTTACTTCATTGAAACCTCTCATTCGTCTCGTTGATTATAGTACAAATGCAAAAATGATTTATTAAATATTGGGACATTTTTTTCTCTTCATCGATATATAAATACATAATGTATTTGCTTGCTTTGGATATTTATTATCTCCTGGGTATCCCGAATGCAGTCTATGAAAAATTACTACTTAATTTTTTTAAGAAAAAAATATTTATATTTATTAAGTACGTGTACATCAGTTCATGTAAGTAAGAAATATGTACAACAACCGTGCGTGTTATGTAATCGGGAAAAGATTTGAATATTTCAAACAAGGTATAAAAAGAATACAAAGTATGGAGTGTTTGGATTAATTATTATACTTAATTTAGTTTGCCAAACGAAAAAAATATCCATTGTACAGTTAAATACTTGGTAAAATTATTTCTTTATCTCCCAAAAACATACATATAAAGTACCATTATATTACAAACGGCTTATTCCGTTGATTGCACTTTACTTGTGTGTAATAATTTTGATTAAGGTGTATGTGGGAAGGAGCATGACAGTATTAGCATCACATTTTCAGTCACTCAATTTCGCTTATATGTACGTACATCTTGGGATTGTAGTTTTAATATATTCTAAGGCGTTAGTAGGCCCCCTCGAGGGGATGACAGTCTGGCGGCGATCCCTACAGTGACCGCTATCAGAACAAACGACCAAAACCCACACGACTGATTTTTAATGATAAATAAATAACAGTAATCAATTAGATATGCTGTATAGTTACATTTTAACAATACAGGGAGTGTAAGAAGTATTACTCTCTAAAACTGCATTCTAAAAAAGTTTCTTATTTAGATTTGTATATCATGTTTTATTTACTGTAGCAATTTATTTTTCGTTTATCTTTCCGAATGGGCTTAAAAATTAATTAAAGTAATTGTTATATATATTATATATAATCGCCATTTAATTTGTACAAAAGATTTTTAGATCGATAGTTAACATAGTAAAGTGTCTAGTATTGTAAGTTGTGATTATTACTTTTATCTATTTTATTTCTTAATAGACATAGTCTAACGTAATGTTTTTTTAAAAGTGCAGTATGTTGTTATAAAATTCATATAGTACAGGCAAATGGCGGGGATGGTTGATACATGTGTTGTCAATATACTACGTTAAAATTTAAGAAATTATCTTATGATATTATCAATTAAATATAGAACATGTCTGTTATTTTCCTGAGAGACAGTAGCGCGGCGTAGAACAGCGGGCGGCGGTACTGCGGGCTGGTCCCTCGGGAGCAGGCGGCTGCTTGGGGCAGGTCCCCGAGGATGCGGGCGGCGGGCGAGAACTTCACTTCCACAGGGACCCCCCTACTTCCCACCACCTAGGTCGCGGCAAGGAGCGGGCCGGGTGGTCTCCGTGATATTTTTAAACAATAACTATTAAATGTTATTCTTAGAGCTAACTTTTGCAGGGACCTGCGGCTGGAAGTATTATGACAAACATATTTTTTCATATGTGTTCGGTTACAATCTAGATATCGTGTAAGGCAATTTAATTATAGTCTCTTTAATAAATAAAGACTAAACCTGCATTTTAGAACAAATTGGATCGTAGAAAGTGAATCTCACTTGCCTACAATACTCTTTCAAAGTTACGACTTCTGGATCAGCAGTGCTGTGCTGTTAGCTAACACGATTAGTGGTGGAAGGATGACATCGAAGGTGGTAGCTAGGAGGATTCGAAAAAATCTTACAACTCCACAACATTTGTGACGTGGATTCAAACTTGAAACTTTCGTGTTACAAGACTTTTGGGCTATTTTTTAGTTTAACGGTTTTGTAGCTGGTGACAATACTGGGGAAACAGATTTAAAATAATATGCTGTAGTGAATACATCCTTATTTAATGAATTCGTTATAATCATTCTATATCAGCTGAAATTCTCTTTTTTGTTACCTCGTAATTTAAAAAGAAAATAGAAGTCAACGGTCCTTAAGTCATATTATTTTTTTTGTGTATAAATCAGTTATTATTGGTAATTATATATACACTGCCGGCCAAAAGTTTGAGACCACTTTGTACACAGGTTATAATTTGCAAAATATTTTAAATCTGCG
>DWQX01002535.1:0-21338 GCA_018245475.1 Pharmacophagus antenor | reverse complement strand
AGAGCACTAACTTTTGAAGTTTTATTCAATATTGTAATTTTTTCAAGGTGGTCTCAAACTTTTGGCCGGCAGTGTATAAACCAACTATACATTTTCAAATCAATACATTGGTTGAATTAGTATATTTTTATAAACTTTCCGTATTTCCTTACAAAAAAGTTCACAATAGGTATGGAAGCAATTCGGTTATTATTATAACCGTAATGTTACTATCTCCCGTTCATCGGCGAATGTAATGTCGTATTATTATTGAGTCGATTCTATCGATGTCGGTTTACAAAGCCTTTCAATATAAATGTTTCATGTAAACATACGTATTATGCTTTTAGTTTGTTTGACAAAATATTTTATATTGTAGCGTTGTCTGCAAGACAAGTAATAGACCTTAAAGACTAAATCAATATTATTATTCAGGAAAGTCTAACAAGATAGTTCAATCGATGTTGAATGGTTCCTTGTCCTTATACACCGTTACATTATTATGAATGTTTAAGTCGAGATGCTTTCCTTAAGTATAACAGCTATGATAGAACGTTGTGACTGTAAATTTTATTTTGTATCTGTTAATTTTTTAGTTTGTAGGTACTATAGTTTTGTCCTGTAACTAAACTCTAATTCTTAAAATCTTAATAAAAACTAAAATTCAATACATTAAGTTACGTTGTGCAATCTCATAAAATTACAACAATAAATTGAATTATACAGGGCGAAAAAATACTTCCTTATAATCGGAAGATGTTTAGCAGTTGATCTTTTTAAGGACTTTTACAGCTTCATCGATCACAGGGCTCGCGGATCCGGTGACCCGCGAGCTAGTTTTATAAACAAGAGGCCAGTAAAACTGACTGGAATGATTGCGGAAAAATATCGCAGAAGAAATAGGGTAGTCGGTGATACAAACTACTCGATCATCAGAGGTAGGTTCGGGCCCTGCCTCTGGTAATCATTCTCCTGTGTAGTTGACTGTGGGCAGGGAGAACCGCCCTGGAATGTGCTTTGAGTATTGGTAATGAGAAATGTTGCATTTATGCAGTAGTAGACCAAATCTATTAAAAGGAAATGTAAAACTTAGAATCTCACTGTTTGCCTTATAGACTTTGGTTGTACCTTTAAATAATAATATGTGTATAGCAGTGCGTTAACCTTTATGTAACTTAGATGGGCAAGTAGTTCTCTTTGTACAACATTACTAGTTGATTATTTTGCAATTAAAAGTTGCACATAAAATCTCTGCCCTTATTGCGTGAAGGTTACCCATTCATCTTCTTACACGAATGTACTTAATTCAATTCCAGAGCAACATAAATGTTTGTCAAATTTGAACTATTGTAAGATTCTAACTCGTCTGGCTAGCTACCATCGTCATATATTTTTTAAAACTTATAAGATAATGCTTGACTACAATTCCACCTGGTGTTAAGTGATGATATGATTGGCAATGATAGAGCTCACTAACTTAGAAATAACCTAATTACTCTCTTCTTGTAGAAGGCTTATATCATATTTGAACGGGAACACTGACGCAGATAGGTTGTTCTATTCATTAGCCATTCGTAATAAAAATTAAGAACTGAAGCTTTGGTACGTAACCTGGGGATGTCAACGACATATTGGTGGTAACCCGCCGTACGCCTAAACGTCCGATAGTAAAAAGGGATAGGGAGATAGATTGTGTAATTCACACTCTACAAAATGAGTCCTGTAGAATACCGCGAGGCTGGCTACAAAGTGCCTGTGATAAAGACTGTTCAAACCGGTCGTGATAAGGTCATGATCACCGATTAACCTATTAGTCTGCGTTTCCTACGAGTCCAATGCTGCTAGATGAGTTTTCGCAACATCTACATAGCAGTTTTTCACGTATGACCAAACTTGTGCTTTATATAAAGTGGGGGGCACCACAAACACTTGCACACAGCATGTCGATCTGAGCCGCGCGCATTTTGCTCATAATTATTTACGACCATTGCAGGTGTGCTACATTGTTGTCGGCAGCGCAATTGCATACCTTCGCGATTACAGTTTATTGTATCGACTTTCGTTAGCGCGCCCGCAAAGGCATTGTCTATTGCACCTATTTTTCAATGAAGTCGCTAAACACTAATGCACTAACATTTTCGTAATATAACTCACAACATTTACCACATCGAGAAGGATTACGATTCTTAAAACAATATGCACAAGATCAAGCTACGCAGTCCGCAGTACGACGCTCGTCTCGAATCCGGCGCAGAAGCTTCTCTCTATTCAAGCAACATTTCAGAGACTTGGTATTTACCGCCAGAGTAGTGCCATGCATAACTATAAACAAGCTGTTTTCATCCTACATCGACCAACAACAGAAAACATTCGGTAAAAGTCACAAGGTGCCCCGGTGTCAAATAACGCCTCATTTTGGCAAGGTCCCCCAGTTTCTTGCAGCCAATTTTGATAGACACGTCAGGCGTAATATACTTTTAACTTTATTGTGTTCCTCATAGATATCGAGCGGCACTTGGTCTAATTTTTTCTAGGAATAGTGAAAAATCCGTTCTCATAAAATAATAAATTTTAATATATAAAAAAAACTTAAAGGACATTGAAAAATTTATACGTAATTTAATACATGTATAGTCTTGAAAACAAATATTTTATACTTAAATCAACAAATTTAATTAATAAATAGATTTTACAATTCCTTACTGTTAAAAGAACTAACGTATACTTTTTTAAAATCATGTGACTAATACCGATATGTATATTTTATTATATATTATACAGTTGGAGGGGTCGGACGCAGCTCCGGACGACCCTGTTCACCTCAAGAGACGGGTGGGACTCTTCAGTGGGGTGGCTTTAATCGTCGGTACTATGATCGGTAAGTTATCTTTAACCGCAGTACAATAATTAAAATAGAATATCGCGATTATCCTACATTGAAGGTAGTCAACAACAGCTGAGCTGTAAAAATTAAAAAATTTCGAAAACAAGAAAATGAACAATATTCAAAAATACAAGTCCTATTTTCAATGCGCTAAAGTTTAAAATTTATTCTGCAATTTCATTATTGTAAACGTAACTAGAAAAAAAATAATTTCACACCAAGAGAATTTATTAATAAATGCGTCTAAGGCGGAAATAGATAATCTCTTATAAGAAACGCGCGTAAGTTATGTTATTGACGTTAGCCGCATCACTTGACGTCGGCTTTGCCGTACCACGCACGTTTGCCAAAGTTCAAATTGCGCAAATAAACTTCTGATATATATCTAAGTAAAATATCTATGCATCGTATTGCAATCTAATAGACCTTTATAATATTTAGAACATAATATAATACAAATATAGCCAGTGTTACGATTTTAAATTTGATTAGATTATTAGAACATTAATAACCTAAAAAAATATTATATAAGTAATTTTAAATATTTAAAAAAAATATTTTGTCAATCGAATGCCTGTGCGACGCAGTCTTTAACTGCATATCTTGTAGCACGGATGGCTTAACTTCGATTCTGGGATCGTATGAGTAGTAGAATCTAAATAGTAGTAGGATTTTTCGAACTCACCTGACTGGTTATCATAACAGCGTTGCTGTGTTCCTGTGTGAGAGCCAAAATATTCTTAGCGAGCACCCTTTATCCTATAAAACCTCATTATCTCTGAACATCATGTGAAATGGATTTCAAGTTTTAGCCATTACTGATAAAAAAATATATAAACTTTGACATAATATCTCATTTATTATATATTAACAAATACTAAAACAAAAGAACCAATGCGAGAATTGCGTAAACTGCTTATAAAAAAATAGTTTAAAAAGTATTCTATCTACATTTTTATTAAAATTACTCAACATAACCGCTTAGAACGTTATGAGGTATTTCAAGTAAATATTCGAATACAGAATAACCACGACTTCCGAGAAATACAAAATGAAATTTTAACTAGTCTTAAGGTCCCCGTAATTTTAAAAATATATAGATATAAAGTTAATTTTACACTATGTACTGAAATGAATGATGATATCCAAAAAACAATATTTCGTAGCAAATAATCTAAATAACAGATTTAAAGTCGTACATGGACATTTAACAATCATAAAATTTTGTTAAATTAATAATAATTCATGAAAATTCAAACCTTTATTTACTTATGTTCACGATACCATTAATAGTTATAAAGCATTTAAATACTGAGTCCGGATGTTTACTTATATTAATATGAACTCGCATCTATTAGTTTTTGAGTGTGCAGACGTGTTTGAAAAAGATAAAGATAATGTGCGAAGTAAACCTTGACACAAACATTGTTTATGTTATATCACATGCGCATTCCTAAAGCTTATTTACGTCATACGCATACATCAGTTTGTGTAAATTCATTTGCTGCCTTATAAACAATTAATTCATATAAAAAATATATTGGAAAATATTTTATAGAACATATAGAGTATTACATATTAAGTAAATAATATAATGTTTATTGTGTGCGATCTTGTTATGGGAATATCCATTACTAACGCGCCATTATTATGAACGATACATAATGTCTCACCTGTTAAAAGTTCTATAATTCTGTAGTCATTATTACACTGCCCTTAACTTATAGTAGGCCTTAATTTCAAATTCTTGCTTTCAGACTTTTTCTTTCGGAAGATAAATAATCACCAAATTTTCTGAAACGATTTTGTTAAAAAACAGGCATTTTTTAAATTATGATTAAGTTATAAGTTTTATCAATATCAGTAGCAGTATTATGCAAAGAGTAATTTATATCTAATACATTTTTCCAGGATCCGGAATTTTCGTCTCGCCCTCTGGGCTTTTAGAGCGCACAGGCTCAGTGGGCATAAGCTTCATCATATGGATGGCATGTGGCCTTCTCTCGCTGCTTGGTAAAAATGGAAATTAATAAATTTATTCTTAATATTAACTACAAAAATATTCTTACTTATGTGTAATTTTGTTGTTTAATAATTGTTTTATGCACTTAATGGCATGCAGTTATTGTGGCAGGTATTTTAATTATTGCTATAAAAAAATTGAGGTGAAAACATTTGAGATGTGAAGAATAATGAAAATATATCAAAATATCGAGGCTTTTAATATGAGTATATGGTACTTAAGTATAACGGTTACTAATAAAATTACAGTAACGCTTAGCGCAATAACTACAGATCTTATTATAAAATAACCAGTGTATAGCTACATCGTGTCTTACCAAGGACTCGACGTAGAATTAAGTCAATCAAATGAAGAAGTATGTATCTATATATCTTTAATTTTTAGTTAGGTATCGCAAGTATAATTCTTGTATAAATTTTTTACACATATCAAATTTAAGGATAGTTGGTGGAATTTATTTAGCATTCTCTTAATGTGTTTATTAATTAGTTATAATTTAAACGTAAATTGACAGGAGCGCTCGCATACGCGGAGCTGGGAACAATGAATACTTCGTCAGGTGCTGAATACGCATACTTCATGGACGCGTTTGGAGGACCACCCGCATTCCTGTTTTCATGGGTAAAGTTTCGTCATAAAAGAATTATAACAAAGTTACATTGACATTTTTTTTAACTTACTTATTTTAACAAGGTCATGAATACCAAGTGGAACCGAAGATATGTTACCCGTAGCTATTATTTAATCTATCACTTCTTCGTACCTATTAAACCAATATATTGAAGTTAACGAATAAATCACCTTGTTAATTTAAACAGGTAAGTAGAAACAGATGGAACTTTCTGGAACCAGTCTATATAGATAAGTTTTGACCGCTTTAAAGCAATACTTGCTGCGAACGGCTACATCGTAAATAAAGAAAAACTTCTTTCAATTTTGTTAGACAATAAAAATATAGATACAATTTTTCAATTTGTATATAATACGATCAAAACAAACCTTATCATTTTGTATTTTATTTAATATATAAAAATAAAAAAAGACCTGCCATGATTAGAATTAGAATAAAATGAACATCCGTTACATGTCTATATTGCATCGATATTATTTTAATACAGGTATCGACATTGGTGCTGAAACCATCACAGATGGCTATAATATGCTTGAGTTTCGCCAAATACGCTGTGGAGCCGTTTGTGTCCGAATGCGAACCACCGGACGCACTTGTCAAACTTGTGGCCGTCATTTCTATAGGTAAGTAATTAATTTGCTAGTGTTGTAGATCCAGTGTTGGCCGTGCGAAGCCACTAGATAGGAACAGCACAGTACCATTCGGTGTAGAGGAATATGGAAAAAGACAGATCAGCTAGAGTGCATATATCAGCTGTTGATGATGGTGGTAGATATCCTACTCTGGTGTTACAGTAAAGGACTAGTAACCGTTGCAATTTGAACCTATTACAATCATGCAGACCTTCTACTTTAAATTTACAATTTTATTGCTAACTAAGTGATTGTAATTACATTTGGATTTGATTCAAATATTTTATTGAATATTTTGTTACAGTGATGATCTTGGCGGTCAATTGCTACAGCGTCAATTTGGCCACGAACGTCCAGAATATCTTCACAGCGGCTAAATTAGTAGCTATCGCCATTATTGTGTGCGGGGGAGCTTACAAACTTATATTAGGTAATGATTATCGCAAATTTCCGTTGATGTCTGTGATCCCAAGGAGTTTTTTTACCTTTATATTTATCACGCCATTTAGAATTAACATATCTATTTTAACGTTTAGCTGTATTATGAACACGTGTAGTTTTCTCTAGTAGACAATTTCATAAAAATGTTATTAGTTCATGTATATTTTTATAGTACGTTATTAATTTTTTTAGGCTTTTGTTTAAGCATTTAAATAAACTAATTGCGTTCACACAAATTCATAACAATCATTTGTCACGACAGGGGTCGCCAGAGGAAAGTTTTAAAAATAAGAACTCTAGGTTTACCTCTAAATATTATTATTGTCACTTAAACAATACTTAATGAATTTGTTTTATATCTGGCTGCCCTACCCTATTTGAACGATACTAACAATGATATCTTCACCACTGCGATCACCGATCATGTTATCATAATGGGATGTAAATATATAGATACAGACTGACAGGTGGTTGTGTCCGTATGGTGCAGGTAATACGCGACATTTACAGGAGCCAAACTTCGCCAGTAGCACAGCGACACTGGGCAACATAGCCACCGCCTTCTACACTGGCCTTTGGGCCTACGACGGTTGGAATAACCTCAACTATGTCACCGAAGAAATTAAAAACCCATCCAAGTAAGTGCACTTGCAAAGTCAACTGATTGCAAAACTATCTCATTAATCATCATCAGTTTTAGTTACGTAGACGTAGTTTTAGTTCATAACCAGTAGTGGCACCTTCTTAAATCTATAGAAAATTTTAATCGTACCCATTGTAGCAATGTTCATTTTATTAGATTTTTACTTTGCAGGAATATCTTTTTAATTATATGTATGTATATATATTATAAATAAGATAATTCTACAATTTTATTTTAATTGCTTAAAACAGTCAAGACCTTCTAGAGATGTTTAATGTGATTACGTTAGGTTATGTTATGTTTTTAATACTATTTACATTAAATCAAATCGAAATGAAAAAATTTTAAACTTTTATTTGGTTGTAAATCTTACACTTACGCTAAGTAACAACCTTAGAATATTTATGAAAGCACAAGTATTAATTGCAGTAAAATATTTAATCTAACACTGTTAATGTATAAGATGTATTGTATAGCTTTTATGCCGTGCTATACTATATAATCATCATTATATGGCATAAATCACAGACGGACCACGTTACATATCGTTGGCCCTTTCATAAGAAGTGAGATGTGTGCTATTATCCAGTGTTGGAGAATTGCGGGTTGACACGGATGTGGCTCTTACTTCGAAAACTGTTGTCATTCTTCACCGAAAGATCAAGCTCAGTGAGGATTCAATTGATCGTGTAAAAGACGAATACACTGAATTCACAATTAAACCATAGCCACTAGGATTATGCTTACATAAATATAAATAATTTTGCAATTATAGGAATCTTCCATTGAGTATTATAATCGGCATCCCGCTGGTTACTCTGTGTTACGCGTTGGTGAACGTGTCGTACTTGGCTGTGATGTCGGTCAGCGAGATGGCTGACAGCGAAGCAGTCGCAGTTACATTCGGGAATAGGCTATTGGGTCCCATGGCCTGGCTCATGCCTCTAGCTGTTACTATCTCCACCTTCGGATCTGCTAATGGGACATTATTCGTGGCGGGAAGGTGGGTATATAAACAATCTGTCAATGGACACACTTAAATTGTGTCCGAATTATATATATTATTTAGTCTTATTTTTTACTGTGTAATGTAATTTTCTTGGTTTTATTTAATCTACACGGTTATTATCATTTCAGGTTGTGTTTCGCGGCTTCGCGTGAGGGACATTTGCTTGACATACTATCCTACGTCCACGTCCGCCGTTTTACTCCCGCTCCGGGACTGATATTCCATGTAATTAAAACTTTTATTATAACAGACATTTCTTGTAGCCAACAAGTATTATTTAAAAAAAATTCTTTCTAGTCCCTGATTGCTGTAGCCATGGTTCTCTACGGAACAATAGATTCCTTAATTGATTTCTTCTCATTCACTGCGTGGATATTTTATGGAGGGGCTATGCTAGCTCTTATAGTAATGCGTCACACCAAACCGCACGCACCTAGGCCCTACAAGGTAAATAAACTATTAAAATCCATCTATAATCACGTTCCTTGCCACATGGGGCGTATACATCCAACGCTGATATTGCCTTTGACGTTTTGACCACGTGTTATCTAAAATAATAATTTTAAGTTTAAAATATATACAACTTTAATCCATATCAAACTTTCGTTAAGTTGTTAATTACCGAATCAAAGATTGTTAAATTGTATTCTATATGCGCCACACACGACTGCTAAGCAAAAATATTCAAAAAATCTACAGGCAGGGAACGTATTAGGATACCTTTACTTCATATTTTCTTTGTTTGTTTTTATTTCTTTATAGAAATAATAAAAACAATCAAAGTAAGGTCAATATTAAAATTTTGTTTAGGTTATTATGAAATTTTTAATGTTTTGTATAAAATGTTTATAATTTAAAAATATTTGTTTTATTGCTTTAATATTATTATAACTAGAAGTTTTGAGTAAAATTTTCATTTTATCTATACTTAATCAGAAAAAATTTGCCATAGCAAAACTGAATAAATTATCAAATGTTGCAATTAATTTTAGAACATGGTATAATAATTAATTTGCAGGTTCCAATTATAATTCCATACATCGTGCTTTTGGTGTCGACTTATTTAGTTGTGGCTCCAATTGTGGACAAACCACAGTGGGAATATCTTTACGCCGCTTCTTTCATTTTAGGCGGATTACTGGTATATGTTCCCTTTGTTAAATGGGGATATTCATTGCCATTTATGGGTAAGATATCATGTCTCTGTAATCATAATGTATTTGTATATATTTCGCCCGTGTACTTTTAAATTACTTAAATTTAAAAATGAAATAGCTAAAGATCTTTAGAACCAGTTGCAATCTCTTACACTTGCTTTTTTACAATTGTAAAAATTTATATGAAAAATCAATTATTTCAGTTGATTTTAAAAAATATTTCTAGAAATAAAAAAAATCAAACTTTAAAGACTATTTTCCATTATATCCTTGTGAAAATATTTAAAATTTTCTGATTTACACTTTAAAGAAATTGTTTGTTGTTGAAGTATTCTAAGCCACCAAACAAGTTTCGAAAATTCACACAATACATTTTGTATCAAAATCTTTAAAATCGGTCTAGTGTTGCTATACCGAATAATGTGTTAATGGAAGACGACAATGAATACCAAAAACGTAAATTATTAAAATATTTAAAAAGTTTATCTACTAATAACATATTTTATTAAAAGTATAAACGGCCTGTAATATAAATAGTGTTGAAATAAATTGCATTGTTATTAAGAATAACCGAATAGTCTTTATAAGAAAAAAAAATTTTCAGATAAAATAACAGTTTTCCTGCAAATGGTGCTTGAAGTGGTACCAACAACTACAACTTTTGAATATTGAAGTCTCAGCTAGACGTTAAAAGCATTTTCGAAATATATTGCTGTTACGAGTATTATAATTTGTCTGTATGGTTAAAGATTATTATTTGATTATGATAAGATTGTGTCAGATTTTGATGTTCCAAAGAAATTAGATTTTTTAATTAGTTAAATGATTCAAATATTGTATTTAGACACTTTTAAAAAATAAGAATCAGATAATGTAATGCTAAATGTACATTGTTAGAGTAAATTAAAACCAAGTGTTTTAAAATTATGTTCCGTAGAAGTGTATTGGCAAGAAATATTTTTATGTAGTTAGTAGTTAAATCAAATTTGTGTAATTGTTATGTTCCTTTTAAAAAAGCGTATTCCAAAATTCAATATTAAGTAATTAATTTAATTGATTTTAACTATCGTTACCTACTTAATTTCTAATTTCTAACTGTTATATTTACATATTTATCTCGGGATTTATTGAATAGTATTAAATGTTTTTAATTTACAGTACTTAATGTCAATAACTTAAAATTAATACAAACAGCATTTTTTTAATCAAATACTGTACCCATGTGATACAAATTATTTAAAAATTTATCATTTTCATTAATATTTTCTAAAATATCGATAAAATATTTTTCTGGAATAAGGCATTAAGGATGTGAAGCAGAGTAAAGAAATGTAATCTTTTTAATTTAGATAAGTAGTGTTTCATCGGCCATTTCATTAGTTTGCACGAATCATTCCTTTGTGGTCAAGTAATTTCGAGAATTTGGCTAATCCAATGTTAAAATGGTGTTGTGATAACTGTTATGCCAAACATTATACTCGTAATCAAATAATCTCGGACAAGCTTGGATCATATTACGTCACTATGAGTGATTGTGCTAAACTCATAGAAAGTAGTTCGACACCCCATCTATAGCCAGCTCTAGTTGATAA
Organism: Pharmacophagus antenor; assembly: GCA_018245475.1. Lineage (NCBI taxonomy): Eukaryota > Metazoa > Arthropoda > Insecta > Lepidoptera > Papilionidae > Pharmacophagus > Pharmacophagus antenor. The sequence goes on along the minus strand of DWQX01002535.1, from coordinate 10,347 downwards.
TATTTAACTGTGTCATATTTTATTAATTTCTTTAATTGCTATAAAGATTAAGAAAGGGTGAAGTGACGGGTTTTTCAGATCCATGTATTATTTGATTGCTATAAGTTTATAGAGATCATAAAAAAGTAGGAAATTAAATCAAATATACTGTCTATTGAAGGTTTACCTTTGTGAAGTTTTTAGATCAGCATATACGTACCGGAGCCGACAATGTTCTCTTGTTGCTTTCACAGGCGTCCAAAAGCTATGGTATACGCTGATGATAAAGCAAGCCGTATACCTTTTTGCCACATAAGTGGTGTAAATATAATTTTCTTACATTTTAAATTTTGAATATTGAAACGTTAACTATACTTTTTATATCACTATTATATTAAAAATCTGTTGAGGTATGTTGTTTTAAAAACAGCATTGCCATATCGATTTGTTTTAATCTTAGAGACGGTACAACTGCGATCGGTGAAAAGTGATATTATCATTCCTTACCGAGGCGGACCTAAGCACTAAATATTGTTTTGGATAAAAATATTTTTAACCCCTTGACAAAAAAATTGGTTCCCAATTCAATAAGTATCTTTTTGTCACATAAATAATATGACCATGCATAACTTTTTTTGTGTAATCCTTTTTGATCGTTTTTGTTTTTCAAAGAGATATATGTAAAAAAATCCACTTTGGAGGTGGGAAAATAAAATCGTACATTTTACACCTATTCATTTCGGTTGAATAAATGCGATTTTGATGAATTTTTATTTATAAGAAAGACGGTATCTTAAAGTTCACCCCGTAAACATTTAAAATTAACCCTAAGGACCCCATACTCTAAAAAGGGAAAACATAGATATGGACTTATTTTTTTCCTACTTTATTTTTTTGTTCTATTTATCGTCTGTTCTACTCAAACAATGTTTTTTAATAAATGCAATATGTGTAATTAATATTAACCCCATCCTTTTAGAAAATCTGACTGGAACATCAGGATTCCAGGAGTTTGTCTTTTGGTTAAATGCACTAACAGCATAAATGGTATAAAGACTACAAAGAAATTAATCTGTCTAGAGCATAATAAAACCAATATATGGCTTTCTAAAAATTGCCGTCAAGATTATTATCTAGTACCTCTATAGTAAATTCGGGCACACAAGTACAGACCTATGTGATATTGTTAATTAAAACGAAGGGTTTTATTTTGTCTACAGATTAATTATTATTAAAATTCTCTACCGACCTTAAAATATTATCCTGGTCTAACTACTTATGGTTCTCTCGTGGGATAAGACAAAATTATTTATTGTTATATACTACTTTATTAAAAAAAAAATAAAGACAACTGAAAGTTCATATTATAATGGTTTGTTTTATTTTTTATACAAAATTTATCTTCTTTGTGCCAACACTATACGGATCATGAATAAAGATGAATCGATAACGAATTATTTATGTATTAAGCAGCAAGTATCAAAGTATGAGCTACTTCAATGGACTACATAACTAAAAAAATTGTTATTCTTAGTTTATTATACACTTAGTATGCAAATAAATGTTTTGGAATTAAAAAAAGATTTTTAGAGAAATAAAATTTAGTTATAATCTCAGTAACAAATAAATACTGCTATCATTCTTCCTAGAGAACATAAAATAAATTGTATTCAAATGTATGTAAGGATTGATTTTATTTGATTATGAGTTATTTGATCAGGATAAAAAATTCTTGACATGATAAGATAAATAAACTATTCAATGTAAAGGATCTTTAATTAATAACTTATTAATTTATAGTCAAAGGAAGGGATTAATATATAAAGAAATGAAACAAACGTGTTGTTGGCTGCAACTATATTGTTGTAATATAAAGACCGTAGATCTTTGAATATTTCAAAACCAATTAAAAATATTTTGGCTACCTATAATATCTATCAGATATATTAAGACTGGAAATTATTTTTCATTGTTCAAATGAATAATTAATTTTTAAATACCATGTTAGGAAATCATTAGTTATTACAATTATAACAATAAACTTTGATAAAATACTAACATTTATACAGATACATATGAACTGTACTTAAATTGTACCCAATTTAGCCCTAATAGATGATAAATGATCACCAAGATAAAATTACTGTCCGCGTGATAATAAAATACTGTATCGCTGCCAGAAACTTATTGCCTTCTCTTATGTATATCTTCAGTCGTTTGTAATCTTCGATAAAGTTAATATAATATGTACGTCTAAAACTGTAAACGTTGTGTCTGCATGTCTGTTAATATTCTTAAACCGATTTTGAGTTCCTTTGCCATCATTTTATAATTAACTTATTAATGTTTCGCAAAAAATATTACTTGCAACCATCGGAAATATCGCAGACACTCGATAGGGTACTATGGGTCATTATAGCAATTAAGTTGGATAGCTTTTTTCGTTTGTTCTGGTTGATAGACTGTTTAAATTAGTGATACACTATCTTTTTTTTAGAGCAACTACAAACGCGTAAGGTGTTGCTAGCCGCAAACACGTGTCAGTACTAATTTAGCGAGCCACGAACATAAAGTTCGTACAGAATGATTTCTTACGTTTTCGCCATTTTTTACCAACTCAATTACACAACCATGAATTTATTGTATATATTAAGGCACAAAATTTAAAATGCATAAACATAATGTAACACCTGGTGCGTCAACCAAAAAAAACCAGTGTGCCTTATGCGACCTGCGCGTATTAATTTGAGTATGGATAGTTAAGATGATACTGAAATATGATAAAGTCACAGAAATTTTATTAGAGATAATACTCAAGAGAGAATCTATTAAAGAGCACATCTAGAACATTCTATATTGAATGTACATTTACAATATAATATAACTTTAATCACCTTAAGTATTCATATCAAAATATAATGCATCTTTTTTAAGTACTAAGCAAATACATTAAAAATAAATATTTACATTGTCTTTATTACTTTCAAGGTTAGCACGCATTCTATTGTCACATTCTTATTTGATTACGCAGTGTTGAATTAAAACAATACCTCACTTTGAGTCGGATTTACGTTACTAAAAAAAACGACACAAAGTGAATTAACATTTTCTATAGCAAGCCATGAAAAGATCGAAGATTGGTTCCACGGTTACGAAAATACTATTCTTTAAAAAGAAAATTGAACAAAGTGAACATTCAAAAAACAAAAATAATATAAAATTTTATTATTATTTAAAAAAAAGACAACACACTAATTGAAATGTTACAAAAAGCACAATACACTACATAGCTAGCTGCTAGCAACTGACCTCTAAAATTAGCAAAACAAAGTGAACATAAAACTGTATTAAAATTGCGTTGATTTTCAGCTTGAAAGGTAAACCCTGCGTTTTTATGGCGTGGCGCATTAGAATCAAGTGGTGCCATCTTTTAGAAAAGAAAATAAAATTTCGAAGAAAAGTAAATAAAGACTCGAAAATTGCAAATCGAACCGACGCAAAGCGAGGTTTACTTTAAATAGAAACAAAGTTTGTGACATAAACCGTAATTATATCTGCTTTGAGTTTATTGGAACTACAGAATCTAAAGTTGATTCAAACCAGTATGCTATACCTAAGAGGACGGAGTTACATCTCAACACAACTTATTGGTTAAAAAAAGTAACGTAAGGAAATAATTTTGATAATTTTTTTTTTTAATTTGAATTTTAATACTTTCAACTTTCATGTACTGTTTCTTATTAATTTTTTTATTTGAATTGAATATGTACTATATCTGAGATTTTGGACTACCACATATTTTTTTAATTTGCCATAATAATTAGTAATAATCATAACGGTTATGGAGCATCAAACAATATTAAATAATTATTGCAAACATATAATTGGTAAATGGTAAATAAATCAAATAGATATTAACAATTTAGATTTATTATTAAATACTCTATATTGCTTCTAACGTATGGTACTTTAAAGGCACATTATTTTTGATACATTTCTTTGCATTGATTTATAATTTCCTACTGGTTTAACACCTCTCATTACAAAAGTTAGGGTCAATATACATATTTAAACCTATAAGTTAATTTTAATGTCATAATATTAAAATTGAATAACATCGTTTTTTAGCAGCAAAAAAATCTTTTGACCCCCATGCAAACAATATTACTTTATATGCATCAGTGTGGATTTACAAAAATAAGTTTACAGATAATGAAATTCAAATATGTTAAAACAAGTAGTGAAATGTTACTTAATCAAAATATTGATTATTAACCCTGATCAGCTAATGATGTCACATAAACAGAGACTACAAATATTGTGTGATACATATTATCCATAAAAATTCATTATACACAAGTTGTTACAACAATGTTACAAAATTTAAACTGCACCATTTATTTATAAGAGCAATGTACAAAACTGCAAAAATCTAATGAATCATAAGCAGAATCAGTTCTGTTTTCACAATGGATATACATATGTTAAGTATGGTAGCCAAATTATTAATAAATAGTTTTAATTGACTTAGATTCTCTATGCTTTTAAAGGCATTTGGATATTCACATTGTATTATATAGTCTATTGGATAAAATTATTTAACTCTAAAACAAAACTTAAAACCTAAGATGTGGTTTATTCTTCATCATGTGCCTGAAAACAAGAAAAAAATACTATGATCTTATGTGATAATAGAAGCAGGTAGCAAAATGACAAAGAAAAACCTTTTTACCAGGAATGGAATGAACAAGAAAAAGTTCTGCTTGTACAGGTTTTTAGCAAAGTTTATTGTAAAAGATATTGAGAGTATAAAATATATGAACGATTATTTTTTCTTTACATATTAAATTAAAGTACATACAAAAAAATAATAATTAACATTTTAAACCGTTTGCGGACTACCGCCGCATACATATTCGTTCTGTTTAAATCAACAAATATGCCAAGTAACTCATATGTGTTTGGCGAAAACAGCTGATAGAGCCTAAAAATGCATAGATGTATATCGCGTAAATGTTTGTGTATGTACATTAAATATAAAATCCACAATTTGCCTTGGAGTGCTATGAACTGCGACATGAGCTCGTCACCACGGTACGGTTCAGTTAAAAGCGTCCCGTCGACAAAGGGTTAATGTGTGTAAAAACATTATTCCATTATATTGCAATTTATGATTATTTATGAATAATTTTGTTTAATTCTACATATTTTGTCCAAAGCTGTAATAAATTTTTCGAACATTGTGGATCAAAAGTGGTGATGTTATAAATATTACTGAAAAATTTTATTCAACCTTGTGAGTGATGCCATATGTATTATGTAGTTATTCATTTACTGAAGATGCCTATTGAACTATAAACATACTATCTTATTTCAAAGTAATGATGGTAATGAGGTGCTGTAAAAATTTTAACTATTGTCTCTCAACCATTAGTAGACACTATCAATAAAATGTTAATTTCGTATCGGAAAGAAAAAAAAGAAGGTAAATTGCATACTTGTCTAGTGTTTCCCAGAATCCAAGCAGCACGGCGCGATCTAGATGACGCTTGGTGCGACTTAGATTGAGCACAGTCACCGCCCAGCGCGCTACGTTGGCGTCTAATTTCATCTCATCATACTTCAGATGAAATGCACAAACTTCAACAAATACACGTTATTATGGTTTTACTTGTCATAAATAGGGATCTTGTACAGGTAAACGTATCGTTGGTAGGTCCCATTAAAGTGAACCGACGAACTGACCAATAATGCTGCTGGATATTTTGACCACAACAAAGATTGGTAGGGAGATTTTTCTAAAAGACAACCTAATTAGATAAGCCGTTGGGGTCAGGGCGCTCATGAACTTATTATGATATAATCATAACATCATAACTCGTCTCTCAATCATGTCAGATGTCATAATACATACATGTCTGTCATATTACTCGCTTTATCAGTTTTTAATTCGTGTTATTATGAAATACACCATGTATTTCCATCTCCATAAAATAAGAAAAATCTAATTTTATTCATATAGGCGGCCATATTCGCAACTATGTACATACATTGCATGTGTATTATTAGCACTTTGCAGATGCATGACTACTTTCAGCCTCTGATGTTTATTAGCCATTCCAATTTCATATTCACTCCTGATAAATATCTTAAATACCCTTTACTGTTTTCATTTATGTATCAATATACACATTTGCTGAACGAACTTAAATATCTAATTAACCCATACGGGCACCAATACCAGTGTTCCTATCAATTGTATATCACTACATACAAATTAAATATGCCTGCAAAGAGTTAAAATAAAGAATTAAAAAACCTTTCATTATTAGAGAGTACTCACTATTTGCAAATATCTGAACAGGGTTACCATCCCAAGGCCATCCTTTGAATTGCCATGCGGGGCCTTGTACAAAGACTGCCACTACCCGATCCCACTCTGCTGCTGACAGTCTGCCTGGATTGTCCACTACACGATATGGTACCTATAAAAATTAAATAAATTGGCCAATTTATATGATAATGACATCTAAAGGTGTTAATATTCTAAGAAAACTCACAGTAATAGTGGTTGCATTGTTCGGAATTTGATCACCAGCTGGGCCTTTTCTCCTTTGAAGCAACACTTCATTTTCACGAGTTGCTCCTTCAGACTTTTTCTGTTCAACTGGGACAAATCTAAAATAGATTAACATACCTTTTTATAACGCTGTAAATAGTTGTAAATTGATAGTGGTTAAAATCAGTCCTTAACAATATATGCTTTATAACAAACAACAAAATATCAAATGAAAAAAAAACCTAAATGAACAAATTTGAGAGTTAATGAAAATAAGTATTTTAATGCAAAACTTTAAACAATGCTATAGATATTTGAGAATTCCAAAATGCAACAAATAACAGTATCACTCTGTTTCAGCTGTCATACATGTAACAGCCAGACATATTCTGAATGAGTATGCTTTAACTATCTGTCACATAACATCATGTGAAATTGAACTGAAGTGTTAGCCCATTGGTGATAAAAAAATAGTATTAATCAATACATATAAAACTGAATTTTCTGACTAATTCAATGACCGACTTATATATATCAATCAACCATAACCTGCAGGTCCTAGAAACAAGAAATTTGGAGTGTGTTCTTTATGAGGTGTATTAACTAAGTTCTTTTAGAAATTTCCTCTCTAAAGGACTAGGGGATAGGTTCGAAATTTGATAATATCACATACTGTAAGGAGGTTAATCTTAATATTAAATAAAAAATTACAATGCCCAGAGGAGCGGGCGCTTGACGACTAGAAATGAACAAAATGCATCTCACTTGAACTCTTGCAACATGTCCTTGACGTTGTACATGGATATGAGGGAGGTTGCGGCGGCCGGTATGATAATGATGGGCGTTCGTGAGGGCCGTTTGACGCCCGCGGGGGGTGCGCGTGCAGCTGCAGCCGGCAGCAGCTCTCGGCGCCCCGGCACGACCGCACCCGCGCCAGCCGCCGCACCCCCACCAGCTACTTCAGGCATTTCCAATACGACAATTGAAACACTATAAATCTTAAAACAATTTACGTTTGATATTATTGCCTATTAAGACATCGAAAGGCAAGCGTTTCATTATCTATTTTCGATTAATCGATAATTTATATTACTATGACAATATTTATATTTTTTAATGTATGTATATATGTAAAACTCATTGCAATTAACCCTTTGCGGAAGGAACAATCAGACGCGCGATTGTTCGCCTGGACGTGGAGGTTAGGGAGGTTTTGGTGAGACAGTAGTACACGCATTAAGATTCGTTTGTAATAATCATGTTATTCATAGTTTGAGAAAAATTGTATGCTAATGACTTACGTGTCTTTTAGACTTTTGATTGAAAATTAGGCACTTTTTTCAGCGTAAAATACATCGTCACAGCTGTTGTAGTCACAAAATCTAACTTCCTTCATGGTTCTTTCAGACATAATGTTAGTTTGTTTTAAAGATTATGGGCTAACACTTGACCTCGATTTCAACTGATAGTAAGTGACAATGAGGCCGTAGTTAGTGAAGCGTATTCGCCCAGAATACTTCAGGCTTTCACGTTTATGACTGCCGGAACACAGCAATGCTGTTATGGTAGATGATCTTGAGAGTGGTAGCTAGCCAGGTGGGTTTAAAATATTACCACCGATCTGATTCACTACTCCTGTGGCCTACGAGTTGAACCCGAGACCTCCTCGTTACAAGGCAAGTTGGTAAACCACTACGCCGCGGAAGCAGTGGATAATAATAGGGTAATTATCATATATGATAATCCAAATATTATCATATATATAGATATGCCTATTTGAAAGATTTATATGTGTTTTATTTTTCTAGAACGGAAAAAATGTTTGCGCTGCTGTTCGCAGATAGTTAAATTAACTACTAATAGAAGTAAAATTGTTAAACATTGATAATTGTTCACATTTTGAATTCATAGACTGGTGATCCTATTGACATTCAACATGTTAAAAATTTTAATATTTTGAACCTTAATTTTCAGTCTCTGAGGCGCAGTGATTCATCCGCTTGCCTTGTAACGTGGAAGTACCGGGTGCGATTCCCGAACCACAGGTGTAGTGGAGTTAAGTTGGTGGTAGGGTTTTCCGAACCCGACTGGCTAGCGACCACAATTAGTGTGAGTCTGCCGCCATAACAACGCATTGCTGTGTTCAGGCAGTCAATACATCTGAAAACTAAAAGTATTCTGTGCGAACATGCTACACAAATTACGGCCTCATTGTCACTTAACATCAGGTGAAATCGAGACCAAGTATTAGCCCATCGCCGAAAAAAAAATTAATAATCGAATCCAAAAAACACCTTCGTCACACAGACATTGTAGTTAATTTATTACTTTGACCAAACTTCATAACTATAGTTCATATATTCTGGTTCCAAGGCTTTTTTGCCTGACTTGTCGTTCAAGCCATTAGATATTTTGATTAGATCAATATATTATTCCACAATATTTCATTATATCATCAGTATATAAGTAGTTCTCTTGTTAAGAGCAGTGATCACTTTGTGTACCACCGGTGGTACAGCGCTGAGATCAATTCGAGCACAAAGTCCATTCGAAACTTTTCGATTGGTAAAAAACCTGCTGCACTCAAATTTCTTAAATAATAACTGAGAAATATAAGAGATTATTTAAAACAAAAGAAAGGGTATGTTAAAATAAGGGTGTTATTTCTACTGAGATACAAAACGCTCGTGTAGATTTATATTATCAACTTTCGATGCGATGAATCAATTGAGTTTTCCGCGCGTCCTAAACGAAAATGCCATCATAATATATATAGTATACTATATGTGAAAATGAAGCCCAACATACCACTAATAAGTTACCAAACCAATGCACCATTAACACGTTAAATGTACGCCGGTCCCTGGAGACCGGTGCTAAACTGTACGTTCAGATCCCGCCGGTCCCTACGGACCGAAGGCTTTTTTCATTTGTCGCAGCGTGCGTTGTGGCCCAGAAGTTGTGAGGCTGAATGTTTCATTTTGGCGTAATGATTTTTAAAAAGCGAATAATTTAATAAAAGCCATATATACTTAATGTTGTTTATAAAAAAAAAGATAACTTCTAACTGTGGTTTCAATGAAAACGTATGTTTATTCTACCAGGCGCTTAACATGCTTAATTTTGAGATAGAAATATAGTTTACAGAATTGTATTTGAATTAAAGTATATGTTTTCAGAGCATTAAATGAGAATGACTGCGTGTACCAACGGTGGTACAAGTGGAACAGAACATGTTAATACATAACAATGGAGACATCAGTATTGAGCAGTTTTGTCCATGAAAAAAAAATAATACAAATCTTGAAAAAAGAGCAGACACATACATGGCATTTGTCGTGGATGGTTAAGTGTCTGTGGAGTGCGTGCTGCTACAGATACACTTGGTCCTTCAGTCACTGACTTCAGGGTCATACCATGGTATGTACCCATTGTGTCGATTTTAAAACCTTCAGTCTCTGTGAATAAATAACAATAAATGTTAAAATACAATGGATGATTTTCCACATTAAATAATATTTAACAATGCCTTAAATATTTAAAAATTTAAAATTCTCAGAATGCAATGCAACCTCATTTATATGGCTTTACAGACCTTCTTTTTGCCTGATGAACCTTTCCTGATCATATCTATTATACTGTGTTTGTTGGGCAGGTAATACTGTAGGAGGAGGCATTACTACAGGCTGGGGTCTTGGTGCACCAGGCCGACCTTCTTCACGTGCCCTTATACTTCCTAAAAGAGCAAGAATACTCTTGGCAAACATCTGAAAATTTTAAATGTTAATAAAAATAATATTTATTTATAT
>DWQX01002534.1:0-21339 GCA_018245475.1 Pharmacophagus antenor | reverse complement strand
GTGAAAACTGCGCAGCGCATCGGTCGGACAATTCGAGAGCGGGGCACGTCTGCACGGCTCCGCTGTCGGACTGCGAAAGTTGGTTGGTTGTTGACTTGAACAGAAGCGTTATTTGGCGTCTTAATCAGCGTTACACTAACACGGGAGATCCTGAGCAGCACCCAGGTTGAGGAATGTATACAACCACACGGCAAGGTCGATACATACAACTGACTGCAACTAGCCAGCCGACGTTAACCGCCCGAGAGATAGGTTTAAGTCTACAAAATTCAAGTGGTGTTCTTGTTAGCTGCCAAACTGTGCGAAATCGACTGCATGAGTATGGCCTACTAGCACGTGGGCCAATTAGGTGCCCACCGATACGTCACGGGAATCGCGCTCATCGAAATGAATGGTGTAGGGAACAAATTACATGGACCCGGGAACAATGAGATAATATTTTGTGATGAGTCTGAATTTGGGTTCAAGCCTGATACTAGAAGGGTAAGAGTGTACCATCGTCCTGGAAATACTGAAAGACTGAGGTGCGTTCAGAAAGTGCATCCATACAACAGCTCAACAGTTACGGTATGGGCTGATATTATGAAGAACAGACGAACTGAGCTCGTTTTTATAAATGGTAACATGAACGCTGTAAATTACGTTGAGGATGTTCTACGGGTTTATGTCCGTCCATTCGCACAAACGCTTGGCTCCGATTTCATCTTGATTCATGACAATGCGCGTTCGAATACTACTTTGCACACACGAGAGTACTTGGCAAGGAAAAATATTCTGGTATTGCCTTGGCCTGCACAATCGCCAGACATCAACCCCGTCGAGCATGCATGGGACATGCTCCAGAGATTTGTTTTAGACGACTTGGATGAAGTGACAACAACTCAACAACTGATGGACTTACTAAAATTTCATTGGAAGCAATTGCCGCAGGATAACATTAACAGTCTCATCGATTCTATGAATAAACTGTGTCAGCAAGTTCTCAATAACAGAGGAGGCCACACTAAATTAATTTACGCAATTTTTGTACAACCATTAAATTTTAGTTTATGTTTAGTTGATTAGGCACCTTACTTTGTACTATGTACATCCAGGACTTACTCATAATTATTGTTTATTAAGATTATAAAAAAATGTTGTTTAATATCAAAATAAGCATTAAAAATAATATAAATAAAAAAATACTAAGGATTTAATGTCAAAACACAATGTAAAATTGAAATTTGTATATGTTGCTTAGAGTTTTTTAATTTGTGTAATATATACAATTGCAATTCAGACATAATTTTAACAAAATTTACTTACACTTTTAAAAATACTTACCAAGAGATATCCAATCGGCTAGCCAATGTGATAGAGAGAACGCCGTTTCGGGATACGTGGAAAAGAAACGGGCTGTAACCAAACCATCAGAAGCTCTTTGTATTCCACTCACCAAATCTGCTGCAGTGCAACCCGCAACAGAACGTGAAAACAAATATCTGAAAGGCAAAATATATATGATTAACAATACAATAATGTTTTATGTAATAATAACGTAAGCCCTTCATGTGACCGTAAATGCCCGGAATTAACTCGTAGAACTACAAACCAGTTAAAATGACTGGTTGCACCGATTGTTCAAAACACTTTTTCTTTTACATTTCATTTTATTATTTTTCATTTTTAATCAAATACATTCTGCTTCCTTCAAAAATATTAATCTTAAATATTTTATATTTATTTTTCGAATTTTTAATAATTTTTTTAATTTCCAGTTAGTACAAATATTTTCACATGAAAAACGTTGGTAGTTCTAGTATTAAAAAGCGGGACGGTAGCATTCTTTTATTACAATATAATGCTATATGCTTTATCATTGAGTAGAAGTAACAATGTATGTTTACTAATATAAGTCATGGATGATAAATAGTTACAAATTAAACTCTTTAACCAGTGTTACTTTCTACTATAACTACGAGTAGAGTCGAGTAATGGAATCTTACCACTCAAAAATTTTGCAAGTTGAAGTGGCATTTCGCTAACTTAATCTATCATATAAGTTGCTAATATAGGAAAGAATTTTGATGTTGTAGCTGGGTTTGAGATGGTGTGGGACGCTCTTGTTTGAGACAAAAAAGCGACCTCGTAATGTCAACAAGAATTACGTGAATTCAGAAAGTGGAAAACCGTATTTAGCTATAGACATTGAGAAAGGCCTACACAGCTAGCAATGGAGAGAAAAAGGCTGACGATGATTATAAATCATAGTACAGAATGTGTAATGTCTAAAACCTAGGTCAAAAATAAGTCACCTTATATATGGATATCACTAAACTAATTAGAAATAAAGGCATTACTTTTACAAAAGAGGCTTAAACACATTACAAATTTTTGTAATCTTGGAACCCTTAAAAAGTTGCAAGAAATCAAAAAGTAGTTACTAATAGTGTCAAATCCCAAATTGATAATATATAGTATGTAAATATTGGATAGACTAGTTGTTTTGTTGTGGCAGCACTATGAATAATCTATTTAGGAGATAATATTGAATTGTATTATGTAAGTACATGTTTCTTGATATTAAATATAAATTTGAGCTATCACTGTACATTACCTAGGTAGAGGCGCATTATTAGCCCTTTGTCTTGTACCCACAGCTGAATTAATTTTTTCAATATTCACCGGCACACCCAAAGCAATCTGGAAATAAATACCTAGGTTATAAAAACCGATGAAGACGGTTCATCTTTCATCACTCAAATTAATATTCCATGATTAAAACAACATAATAATAAGTTTTTTAACATAAAAAAAAGACTTACAAATACATTAACAACAGCTGTAGCGCCACACGCAGAAGTAGCGATTTGTGTAACTTGACGCTCACAAGCTTCTCGTTCTGACCACACCATGCTACAGGGTGGTTCAACACAATTAGAACTACTTTCACTGCTTGAACCATGTTCCTTTTGACTCTGTGAACGTAAAACAGGATATGGTACTTGCAACAGTGAGCATACACATATTTCTTTATTCACTAGAATATACCACTACATAATAATAAAATATATATTATGCACCTAATAAGTCATTTACAGTATTTAAAACACACACAGCATTTGAAAAGTTCACAAAAAGAAATAGTCACTTCCAACGCTTGCCATTTTGGCGCGCTTAGTATAATGTCATAGAATGTTCTATGATGTTACAAACAAAGCAATTTTCATAACTGTCACTCCTTAAAAAATCTCCTAAAAAATTGCCTTTATTTACATGAAGTTTAGCAAGGAGCAAGGGAAAAACACATGGCATTGGTAAGAGTGATTGTGATAGAGCTCTACCAATGTCATTCACTTTCAATTATTTGAAGTCCTAGTCTTTTGAAAATTAATTTCTTGCATAAAAGTAATCAATAAGAAATATTGATGGTGGCATAATATTATGTTAAAAAAATTTACTCCATTTATTGAATATGCACATTACATTACTAATTTCTTTACTTATATTTACATATGTGGTTGTTAACAAGACTTTGGCTTAACTTATTATATGTTCATTTTTACCATATTAGCAGCATCATGGAGCTCTACATCAGAACAAGTCTTCTTAATCAAAAGCTTTTTGGCCATTGTGGTGTGATATGAGGCTGATGAAAAGTTTACTGAATCAAAGTTTCCACTTTCACCCTGATTGATTTGATATGAATGTGGTCTTTCTTCTAAGTCTTCTTCACCTGAAAAATGTGTTTTCAAAAGATAATTTGAATATTGACAATCTTTTTTTTTTAACTAAATTATATTTGTGCTTAACAACCGAGTGATGAGTAACAATGTAGCTTTTTGGAGGTAAAATGGACAAACCCAGAAGCAGTTTTTTCACTCTGTTCTTGAAGATACTCATGTTATAATAGAATAGAAACACTAATGATAGCAATTTGTTATAATCTTTTGCAGTACGCGTATTGAACAATAATCTAAAATGCTTAGCAAAATTGTGGGAAATTAGTGTTTGAAAATGTATTAACCCAAATAGAAGACAAAAAAGTGCATTTGTATTCACTATATCAAATTTAACCCTTTGTAAATGACTGCCTACAACTCTAGCATTTTTACTGTTTTGGATAATGTCTATGGACAGAAGCCCAAGTAAATAGGATCTATGTTAAAGCAATGAAATACACTTTACTACACTACAGTTGTAGCCATATATTGTGTTATTGTTTTTATGAATTTAATTTTGAGGCTCTTCTATCCTTGATCTAAAATTTCATTTGGGCATGAGGACAATTTTTTACAATTTTAAAGCTTTATTTAAGCATAAAGATCTGCGACTTAACATAGGAATGTACTTTAATTATGTTCATATACTCACAATTCTGTGCTTCCCTTGGTGATACCAAATCTCCATTGTTTAAATGTGAATTAGACATTTTGTTATTTGAGAAATGAGACATAGTCCTACGAACTAACAATTCTTCACCTCTAAAATTTACATGAATCAGATATGGACCACATTCTTTGTCAACTGAAGCTTCCGCCTGAATATTACTCTTTGGTTCCTCTTGAACATTATCTCGTACTTGACTAGATGATGGCACATTTAAGTAAGCCAATTCATTATCATTGTGTTCTGAATTACTGGACGAAGATAGTTGAGGATTAAATAATTCCCCAGACAGATACTCAAGTGAAGACTCTCCAGTATCTGGCTCATTTTCTTCTGGAAAATTATTTGTTGCTTCCAAATCCTCATCAGAATTTGATTCATCTGTGTCTAACTCACATGACGGCTCAGGGTCAAAATCCATTTCTAGGAAATCCATATCAGGACTAGACGCTCTTGACCCTTGTTCTCTTGGCCTATCACTTGCTGCCCCTTGCTGAGGGACTAAATAGTTTGGATGTGTAGGTAGATGCCTATCTAGGAGTAAACCCATGTCTAAACTAAGAAATGAACTTGGTAAATCTGCTAAATGTTCACCTCCTCTGTAAGTATAAATACATCCATCTTCTGAGCCTAACGAATAATCATCATTTCCAGTATCACTTGAATTATCATCATCAAAATTTAGTCTGTTCTTCTTTACACAAAAAGGCCTTTTTCTATTTTCTCTAAAACAACCACTTTCAGGATTTTCAAAAGATTTACTTGTACCACTGGTTGATGGTCCATTAATACTGCTGCTGCTACTGCCCACTTTATCTGAACAAATCTTATTTCTTTGACATCCATGTTTTTCTTGAGTTATTTCTGGAGCTTTATCATATGTTAATTCATCTTTGCTGGTACTGGGGTATACATCTTGCATTTTAGTACTCATCACATTCTTCATTGCTTGTTTTTGTTTACCCCCATTAGTGTTCAAAGTAATGTCTTTTTGCGAATTATTTTCTTTTGTTCGAATAAATTTTTGTTCATAATCATCGTTTGGCTCTACCAGTGACCCGTTTACTGGTACAATAGTAGAACTTCTTTGAGGTGACACTGATGAATCCAAGTTTTCAAATTTATCACTATGTTCTCCAGGCTTTGTAACGCTCTTGTAATCTTTGGTTGCTTCTCTCTCACATTCTTCTGTACTAAGACTTTTAGCAGAAACAGTCTCATCGTGAGAATCCATTATTACATATACGACAACTTGTTATTCGTCGGCATTATAAGCTTTAAGGTTAACAAGAAAACGGTAAAAGGATTAAACGTTTAAAAAGGTATTTTAAACACAATAAATAATAAATTACACACACAACACTATTGTCTATAATTAAGTCACGGTTGCAGAGATAAGTTTTGAATAACTTATGTTAAATAATAACAAACCTACTGAACACTTAAAATGACAGTTGGATTGTGAACTGAGAAGACATCACAGATTAAAAAATTTATTCTATATATTAAGGTTATATGAATTAATAACGTATTGAACAGTTATATTATTATTTATAATTCACAACAAATAAGTAATTAAAAACAAATATTCATATTAGATTTTGCTAGTAAATTAAAGTTAATTTTATTATCAATTACACATTATAATCATTTTAGTCTCTAATTTTACATTTATTCGGGACTGTCAAACTTTTTGCCATTAATTTATATAGGTATACAAAAAAACCAAAAGCATAAACAAAAACAAATTTTAAGTAAGAAGCTAAGTCTATGGGTAACTTGGAACGCATTGCAGCCTGATCGCGTTATATATTCCTTACGAGGGGGAAAGTTGAACTGTATATCTTTATTCAGCGGTGTAGAAGAAATAGAACTACGAAGGATGTTCATTAACATAAATTCGCAATTTTCTTCTAGATTTGCTTCGTCGAGGGAAGCTGGTTTAACGCGATCCACACTTATTTAAATCGTTTTATTTCCTACTATGATTGTTACAGTCTTGTCGTTAATTGATCTAACGAGATGAGGGCCGGTGCATAGTGGCTTTAGAAATGTTCTAACTATATTATTTCGTAGGAATACGTGTGATGCCTTCGGTAATTCTTTAAGCATAAATGTTCATCTATGCTTAGCTAGAACAGGATTTAGATTGATCATATACTGTTTCAACTCCACGGAAAAATCCTATCATTTTTCGCGCTCTCTCTTTACCCCCTTGTTTTCGTATCATCTCTTTTCTCCAGTCTTCTTAGTAGTGTGGTGACGATGAGCTTTCCTTTTCGCATCAAATCTTTTTAATTTTTTTCAAAACAGCATTTATACGAAATACTATTAATAGTATTTTTAACTCGATTTTTAACTCGAATTATAAAGATTTACTATTAAAGGTAATTTATCATATACAATGATAATATCAAAGCAATAACGTAAACAATAAATAATTATTGAGAGTAATAATATTTCTACTGCAATTGCAATAGGCAAAAATCACATCTTAGTGTATTTTATAATCTATGGTAAGTTTAATGTCAATATCGTAAATTTTCACAATGACGTGCTGAACCAACCCAGCTGTAAAATTGTTAAAATTACGTCTTAGTTATTGTTGCTGTCGTTGTTTACGGTATTATTCTTTGGAGATTCATATTCTTCCTTACTGTAATAAAGAGAACAAATCAAAAATGGCATACGCTTACTTGTTCAAATACATCATCATTGGTGACACAGGTATTGATTTTATTTTGTGTTATTTTAGTTCGTCGTTGTTTTTTAGGTCCGTTATTAAAATGATTAAGTTAAATCATTATCGAAATTTTTGTACTGTATTAAATCGAAATTTGTGTTTTCTATATCCAAACAATCATACGAATATGGTAAAAACATATAATTTAAAAATCCTTTGTGTTCCGCCTACGCTCGTAATCGTGTAATCTGGTAAACGATTGAAGTTGCAAAAACATTTTATATAATCCATTACTTAGAATTAACAGTAATATTATTTTAAATAATCATTGCTGTTTTATTTACTTGCAATGAGATATGCTTAGTTGACTAATATGTATTTAATTATTGATAGTGACATAAATGTGCTTTTACTAGGTGTGGGCAAGTCCTGTTTGCTGCTACAGTTCACAGATAAGAGATTCCAGCCAGTACATGATCTCACTATTGGTGTGGAATTTGGTGCCCGCATGATAACAATTGATGGTAAACAGATTAAGCTACAAATATGGGACACGGCAGGGCAAGAGGCTTTCAGGTAAAAAAAATTTGAAGAGTACTCACTATACCACAGTAAGTTCTTAATAGCTTTCAATTATAAAAAATTAACACTATTACTGACTTATGAAGGTGTGTAAGATGTCTATGTAAATTTTATTTTATTCAAAATTGTAAATCAAAGATTATATAAAAAATTATTACTGTTTATATATAAAATATGAATCATGTTATTCTTACCTATTTTGTTGTTATTTATTTTCTCGTAACTGGTTTTAGGTCAATTACTCGGTCATACTATAGGGGTGCTGCAGGTGCATTGCTAGTCTATGATATTACTAGAAGGGATACATTCAACCACCTCACTACCTGGCTTGAAGATGCTCGGCAGCATTCCAATTCTAATATGGTTATAATGTTAATTGGTAACAAAAGGTTTGTTGTAGATATAATTAATATATAATGTATTGTCATATTTTAATATTTTCTTACTTATGTATAGTAGAAGCAGAAAAATTGTTTCAATGGAATTATTTACAGCTACAAAGTGCATCTGTAATTTTATTTGCTATTAATATACCATTTGAAATACTGGCAAATTATGTACCTCAAGAAATTACAGTAGAAGCTTTGTATACTTGATACATTACCATGTTAAAAAACAAATTTTTTAATTATTACTTTTGCTTCAAATTAACATTACAGTCTATATATATAGCAAAAACTACAAATCGTAAATTATGCTCATTTTACTATATTACTTGCTATAAATAGATTGTGGATTTCTTTTAATATTTTATTATGAACCCTTTCACAAGTTTCTCAATATAAAAAAAAATTAGCCAGAAATTTTGAATTCTTTTACATTTATACATACATAATCATTGGGGAAGGTTATTATAGACTATAATAACTTAGTATTAGGTAAAAAAATGCATAATGCCGGTAAAGGGACAGCTTAACTTAAGAGTACTGCATCAGGATAAACTACAATGTAATATTTGCAGTGACCTGGAGTCTCGACGTGAAGTAAAAAAAGAGGAAGGCGAAGCATTTGCCCGTGAACATGGCTTGGTGTTCATGGAGACATCTGCCAAAACTGCAGCAAATGTTGAGGAGGCTTTCATTAACACTGCAAAAGAGATCTATGAAAAAATCCAAGAAGGCGTTTTTGATATAAACAATGAGGTTAGTGTTAAATACAATTTAAAAAATTTAAATTATGTTTTATATTAACTATTAGATACTCCTTGGAAGTAGTTGTCTCCAATGTTATATCCCGACCTAAATAACTTAGGGACCTTAAAAAAAGAGCATACTTCTTAAAGGTTAGTAGTAATGCAGCTGTGACTCCCCAAATGTTGCAGCTGTCTGTAGATGACACTGTTTACTTCTTCACCATGTGAGCTACTTGCTCCCTTTCCTACCCTACTTGAAAAAAATCTTAATTGTTTAACTACTTAACTACATTAACAAATCACAAAAAAAAAACAGAAGAATGTTTTTTATATTATTGTGGTATTTATATTATAAATATGTAGTATCTATTACTTATTAATTTTCAATACTGTTTTTTCGAAAAAATCAAATAGCCAATAACAATCTTTTATTTGAAACATATGTTCTGTATTGTTTAGGCGAATGGTATTAAAATTGGACCGCAACACTCAAGGGGGGATGGAGCAAGCGGCGCGGGGGGTGCGGGTGCTGGCGGTGCAGCTGGGGGAGGTTGCTGTTAGGTACTGCACTGCACACACTGAAGAGAATGGATTGACTTTAAAGCATGGTCAAGGAAGGTAACAACAATGCTAACATCACTTTTCCTAATTTTTTTCCTTATAAAACTCATTCATTAACAATTTCTAATATGTGTAATAAATGCACAGACTAATGCCTTTTTATAATTATCCCAGAAACAGGAAAAAATGTAAAAAGCCTAAGGAAATATCCTAAATTTCATAACCTTTCTAATTTTATAACCAAGAAGGAAAAATCATCGTTCTTAATTTAACCACCTATATTTTGTTTTGAATTACCACTATTAAATTTTACATAGAGTGGTCTGATTTTTATAATTATTTAGTTGCTCTAATAAAAACTTTTTTTCAATCCTGGAGAGATGTAAAGTGAAAAAAACAATTTTTTTTTGCAATATTGTGTTGAACATTATTGCTGCATCATCAGAATGTGTGTGTATGTGTACTCCAGTGTACAACAAAAATTACTTAAACTCATAGGAAAAACTCAAAAATAACATAATGAAATATATTTGCTTTTCAGTTTCCTTGTTTTGTTTTTTTGTTTAATATTTCTTTTTAAATTATTTTTAGGATGTTGTAATATTTGAATATCAAGTACCTGGAAGAAAAATGTTTTAGTGTCAAATTTTATTACTCTACTCATAACACTATAAAAGAAAACAAAAAACGTATTTGAAACTTATTTATTATAGTATCTTATTTATGTACAACTGATCTTCGCAAATTAAGTGTAATTTTAAAACATATGTTTATGTAAGTCAAATACAAAATTTTGTTTCTCTAAATTGATATATAAACATGTTTTAAAGCCATTTAATATTACAGGGAGAGAGCAGCTGTGTGCAACAAACAATGGAAACTTACTGCATGTTGGATTTGTATAAGTTATATATCTATGCTATAGAATTTGTTGCATATGAAACAGTGTTATAATTTTAGAAAGCCATTTCTGGCAAAATATTTCTTCGTATAATCAATATAAATATGCTTTATGCTATCGTTTTAGAATAATTAAATTAGTTTTTATACTGACCATTGATCATTTAACATATTTCACGGAACAGGAAGAGGTTTTTAGTTTTGACAAATATCTATTTACTTCTCCTTTTAAAAATCTTACTTGACTTCAAAATAGATTTTTTGTTTAATTAAAAACCGTACGTATGAATTAATAATTCAACCTTTTTAATATTTGGTAGAGGCAGTAAAGTTAAAAACATCTATCTATATAGATTATAAACTGAAGGTATTTTATATGTTTCAAATCTTATTGAGTATAATTCAACAAGGGTCGGAATGCACCTTGAAACTCCTTAAATGGCAATTGTGTTTGTAATAATAATTACATATAGTAAACTAAAAATTAATAATAGTGATATGTAACCAGATACTCTGTCAAAATATCACCATTATTAATTTGATAGTACCATGGCGATACCATAATATGAGCATTATATTAACTTTGACATTAAGGAAAAAGAATTTCACAAGCTTATTAATCCCATGTATTTTATTTACAATACTTATATAACAAATAAAAAATACAATTTAATTATTAATATCATTGATGAAAATGGACCATGTCCTTACCATACCTTATTTTAGACTTTGAAATTAAATTAAAACTTTGCGCTTTCGCAATTAGTGTTCTGGCATTTATTCTCCTAAACCTTATAGTGACGTACAATATTATGTATTAAACATGAGACACTAATATTTATTTACATTTTTGATTATAACAAACCATTTTTAGTTTGTTAACAACTTTGTCTAATATTACAGTAGTAAAGTGACATATTTTGTGTATTAAAAAAACATTCAATTATTATTTAATTCATAATTATACATAAATATTTTTCTTCTATGTTGTATTGAATTATAAATAGTTTTAAGTATGCTTTGGTAAAACTAATAGGAATTCCACACAATAATATTACTTGAAATTCACAAATTGTTCAAAATTATTCATTTTTTATATCCACTGTCATCATTATCTTAGATGGCCTACAAAAATTTTGCACAAGAAAAAATTGAGCAAATTTATTTGTGAAGTCTAAAGCAATTCTCATAATACCAAAAGGACTGCTTGCTATTCAAATAACAGCAAAACATAATTTATACTTAAGTTTAGCACATTGTAATGTAGTAAAATATATTATAAGGTTACATTACATTGCAAACATTTGTAAAGTGTAATTCAAGGAAGTAAATGTTAAAAAAATTAGGTATATTTTAATTTTACCCTATAAAAATTAATAAGAATATACATGGCATATGAATTATTTTCCTGTGAAATTTATGAGCATTTCAGATTGTTCTATATAAAGAAGGATAAATACCTCCTTCATCCATCAAATTGTACTAAAACTCAGTTAACTGATATTAATATTGTGTGAGGAAATAATTTGTATTAGTTACGTATGCCGTGTTTTATTTCTTGATACAGTTTGTTTTCATAAGATAAATATGGTAGTGCATTTTTTAATAGGACAATTTTACAAATAACCTGATAAATTGAAAAAGTAATGGATTAATTTCTCATTTTTACATAATTTTTTTTCCGTGTAGCAGTCGAAGTATTGACATCAAATTTTTAATATTTTTATACCTTTGTGATATAAGCAGAACATTCGCTTAGTGGGAAGCTGTCTACAATTCTGAGAGGCTAAGTTTACCTTTATATAGTATAAAATCATCAGGAGATATAATATCCCTTTTACCTGAGTGATTTTGTCATTCCTACACCATTATTTAAACATGAACATGGTAATACATTTACACACTTATACTTCTGCAATATACATATTCAAGACTGCATAGACATAGTACTAAAGACAGTAGTAATGTTCAAGATGAAGGTTGACATTTGAGATCTGTTTTTTTACCAAATGACAAGAAGGTTTTCAATATGATGTGTAGCTTTTATTTTTTCTCTTAAAATAAAACCTTAAGGAATTGGAACACAGAATGGATTGATTTTGCACCATTTCATGTTTTTTTTCAAACTTCATTGTTTATTGTTGCTTGTACTATTTGAAAAAAAAAACTATGAAATTATATAATTTGTTAAGTACATCTCTAATACATTGACTATAAATTATGATTGTTAACTATGTCATTTAGTATTGTAAAAACACCCTTTACAATATCAGGTGTCTTCATTTTTACTATGCCATTTGATTTTATTTCTGCCTTAGAAAGATTGATCTCATACAGATATAGTGGTGTCACATCAAGCATAATAGTGCCAAATATTTGATTTTGAATTAAATGATATGCTAACTTAACCTCATTTGATTTGTCAGAATTATTGCTTTTTATTCTGAAAAGATATTTATTTTTATTAGTAATGATACAAATTAACAAGTAAATGGAGAAACTAATAATATATTTATGAAGTTTGCTATAAATTTTTCAATCAATTATTACTACTTGTATAAATATTTAAATTCTTGGTCATATGTATGTCTGCATGAAATTCAAATTTTGAATGCCTTATTGGCTCCAGAAAATTCTCTGTAACCAATAATATATGCACTATGTGCACAAATATTATTTTATGATTTATAAACATGACTTTTAAAGAAATTTTACCAAAAAGAAAAAAAAAATATTTCATGCTAAAGATTAGTCAAGAGTAGCCTGCAAATATAAATTTAATTACTTACCCATTCAAAATCATTCTTATATCACCAATTTCAAATGTTAAATTAATCTTATCTTTAGAATCAACTTCGGTTTTGTAGCAAAATGTAAAAGGATCAGTGCTACGAGATGTATCATTTTCAATAAAATTAATGGCAAATTGGAGAAGCTGATACTGAAAATAAAAATTATAAATATAACTATGTTGCCACCGGTTCTAATGTTAATTTTTATATTCAACTTCACAGTAAATAATACTAAGGATAAATTGTGATTAAGAAGTATGAATCTACAGTAATACAAAATATCTAAAATTTCAATTGTAAGCCATATAATACTTTTTCTTAAAAAAATAAATTAAAGATGTATATAACCTTAATAAAAAGTATATAAAGTTTTAAACCAATTCAAAATCAATTTTCCTATTTTTCCATATTGATGCTTGGTCTTTATTGAACTTTTATATGGACAACTTAGTGATGTGGTCATTAATAGAAAAAAAACTAAATTAACCAATTCACATACATTTTCATTCCTGTATGTTACACATGCTTATACTTACATAAATTAATAAAACAAAATATATCATTTTGAAAATCTACTTAATTAAAATATTTACAAGTATGAGATTCACAAAAAAATAATTAAATACCTGTGTAAAATAGAACTGTTTAATTGTACAGTCGAACATGTCCTGCAATGTTGCTCTAACAGGTGAGCCAATTCTTTGTTCACCATGCTCCAACATAAATGGTAAATGAATAGCATGTTTAACTTTGAAACTCATACCCCAGGACATAATTATACACATATATATTACTTTACATTCATTCCTCTGAGATAAAGTTACTGTTACCTAGATAAATAAAATAAAATTATAAAAAAAGAGCAGATAGACATGACAAATTGTTTATAAGGTATAGCATACCGAAAAACTTTCCGGGTCATCTTCAGAATATTTTAAGTTAGGCTGTGGTTCCACAACTACCGCGTATTTTATAGCAGGATTAGATGACACAGAACTAACTATAGCTTGACGAATTTTTGATGCATATTGCTTGTGCTTAACTGTATTTGATTGTAAATTATATAAGGGCGATACTGTACTTATTCGCCAATGTCCTTCATTGTAAAAGACTGAAAATATACCTAAATTATAAATGATATAAATGTTATCTAAGAAAATTTTAATATAAACACTCACCAGCAAAAGGATCTTTTATCACATAATTTTTATTTACATTCATGTTTATCTGTTCAGTATTATCCCATTTTGCTAATATCTATCCCTGCCTTGCTCAAGAATTCTGATGAAGTTATAAGTAACGATACTTAATGTCAAATTTGAACAGTTTCAGTTACACTGTATAATCTATGTCTAACTACTGCCATAAGGATGGGCTCGTTTGCAGAACCAGGTATTGAAACTAGTTAAAGTATTTGGCTCAGTTTAAATGCCTGTTCGAGAGAAATTCCAAGTATTACGAGTATTTTAAAAAATAGTACTGACCACAATACAGAAAACAGGAATAAATTATTATCGCGATCAAATAATATCAGAGTTTTGAAAGGATCCACGCGCACACAGTTGTTCTTAAAAAAAAGCATTTTAATTTAAAATTTGTGATAATTGTCCTTTAAGCTAAACTAATTTCCAATGTCGCAACGTTGGAAATTAATTATGCCTTTTTATTGTTCAACAATGCACAAGTTTACAATTTCGATTTTCAGACAGTTAAAAAATTCCACGTTCCTAGAAGCCTTGGTTTTTGAAAGTAAAGAACTGGTCTAACTTTTTTATAACAACTTGATCCGAATAGAAAGTTTTAAGATTCAAACAGTTTTGAAGAGAGCGTTACAAATGTTAATCCGATAGTGCTAAATCAGGGTTATATGATAAATGTGGCATCCCTTCCCAATTGAGCTCTGTTAAATTTTAACGGGTTGTCAAAGAGGTGTGGGGTCTGGCGTTATCAAGGTGAAACATCCCGTCTCTGTAATTGGTCAGTATTGGGCATTTTTTCTTAATTTTCTTTCAGTTTCAATAGTTGATGACAGCAGACAGTCAAATCAGTAGTTTGGTTTTTTAGAATCAGCTCAAAGTAGATTATACTTTTATAATCTCACCACACAAAAAGCATAATCTACTTTTGGTGACTATTGGCTTTAGATGTTGAATGTGGGTGCTCATTTTGCTTGGTCCTGACTCTTCTCTCTTTCTGACTACGTTATTGTAAACAGTCAATTTTTATCGTCCGTTATGATTATTTTTAAGAATGGGTCATTTTGGTTAAGCAAGGATTCAGCAAGGAGTTGCATATGTTAGTTGCTATTATCGCAATTATTTTCTCGTCATCAGTAGTAGTTGCAGTACGTGGTGCAACTTGCACATTAAAATTTCCAGAGCGAAAGCAAACAAAACAATGCTGGCACTGGCGTTCATTAAGGCAGTCCTCAACTCTTTGATTGTTAACTTATACTTAATTTTTAACCGACTTGTTTTTACTAATGACGCTCAGTTTTTGGAAGAAGATAGTTTAAAGTCTAATTTTTAAAACAGTATATAATAATGTAAGCCACCCAATCACTACTGCATGAAATAATGCAGTTCGGACCATTAATAGCAAAAACGATATTAATTATCGAACAACCCAATAGCATACGAAAAAAACTTGTAATGAACATAAAGTTAAATTAAAACCATAACCGATAAAAATGTATGCTTCCTATCTTTTTTATTTCTATCCTCTTTTGTTTGAAGGTTTTTAGTTATGAAATGACTCGTATTATGGTGTTTGTAATGTGCTAATTATGCTAATTATCTTTTAATGTGCACTTTTTGTTTTAGATAAATTTGTTTACTTTGTAGAAAAATAGATTAAATATATAAATTTTCGTACATTGTATACGATTACATTAAAAATAAATAAGCTTTGTCTTCCTTAGAAATAATTAACTTTATGCATTCTGTATGTATTTATAAATATTTGTTTTAAAGTACCATAGCAAAACTATATAGGGTACTTGGATGAAAAATAGGGATTCGTGTCCCAATTCAGTATAGGTAATTAAAAATATCGATCCTTTTTGCAAGTAAAGGTATTGATATAAAATAGTATTAATAAATATAATAAACCGATATCGGTACGCTTTCCAAAGGAAAATTTGAACGTGTGCCGATATATCGATGCTTGAAAAATTAGTATATTCATCCTAAAATATCTATACCATTATATTAAATGACATTTTATTAATAAAGAAAAGCAAAACGAAATCATAAGAAATAGAATTGTTGGCTTAAAAACAAATATATTAAATTATATGCCTTTTCGATACTTGGAATTTAATATCGATAAATCGAAAACATATGATGAAAATGTCTATGCGTCGAACAAAAATTATCGACATAAATATATCACTATTTTTTGACAACTCAGAAAGGAAAGTGAATTGTTTATTTCCAGGGAAAAGGCGTCGTGAATGATCTGCATTACAGCGGGTTACTTTAGTTTACATTAAATAAATAAATATTGTTCCAGGTCGCGTAATTTATATAACTACTAAAATATATGTATTTATACATATATAAATAACACTCGAATGTATAATTTATCACAATAATAACCTATGAAATTATGTGTGATAAACAAAAAACGTGAGTATAATTGTTAATATTTAAAAACATTTTTGTTATTGTTTACTAAAAGAAATGCCTTTACAGCTTGATTTGCGGGGATGTTAATGGAAACTTTAATTGCTTATTTTCTCGTGTTGACTCTATTGTAAAGAAGTCTGGAACATTTGATGTACTTTTATGTGTGGGAATTTTTTTTGGTGATGATAATTCACAATTAGATGCATATAAAATAGGAACCAAAAAGGGTAATAATCGATTCATCTTTTATTATTATAATTCAGGAAATTAATTAATGAATTAAGAAATAAGCCAAAAGCGATTTAGCACCTCTTATTCTTTAATTTTACCGGGTAAAATATTTTAGTGTTTTGATGTGATAGTAAGATTAATATTTGGCTATAAAAAATATTGAGGTACTTTTGATATATCCATGTTTAATACTTAAATAAACTATACACACTATTTTTCTAAAAATGGTGACTAAAACACTGTATCTCATTTTCAATCATTAATGTTTATCATATAAAATTTTTGGTATATTACAATTTTATACTTTTTTTAGTTCCCGTTACCACATATGTATTTGGACCAAGTAATGAAAGTCATGTTCAATATTACTGTGAAGAAGGAAATGAGATTGTGCCGAATGTTATTTATATGGGTATTGTAAATTTATTTTACTTCATAAAGTGTTCTTTACAAACCATAAAATGGTTATCTTTTTAAATAATTTTTTTTATTATACGAAATGGAAATTAATTTTACTTCTGGCACTGTAATTTATTAGGTAGTAAAGATAACAAGTTAACTAGTATGTTTACTATCAAATGCTTATTATTACTACCGTAGTTTATTGTTATATTTATTAATTTTGATCCTTTTATGTATCATATACATGTTTGAAATTTGTTAATTCATTATATTTGTTTTTTATTTTATTTTGACAATGTATAACATTTCACATCTAAGGTAAAAGAGGAATATTCACAACAAGTTCTGATGTAAAAATCGCTTATCTTACTGGTTTATCACGAAGAGAGATTGGTAAAGATATACCAAAATGCATATTCGAGCCAAGTGACTGCAGTGCTGTCAGAGATGCATGCTTCCGAGGACAGAGTGAATACAGGGGTGTAGATGTTTTAATCACTACCTTGTGGCCTGTGGGTATAGAGCATGACAACTGTCAAAAGGTATTATTGTTCATTGACATTGTAATAATAACTGGTTTTAGTATGTTGTTTCATCTTACATAGAATATGATGTTTTAATTAAGTTATTTAAGAGATGAGCATAAAGTTCATGTAAGTAATTATTGTTTTTGAGAAATGAAAGCACACAATTCTTATATAAGAGTATGGAAGAAGGAAATATGTCATAAACAACAGATGCTCCATTGTCAAGTTCTAATAAAGATATATGTATGTATAATTATATGTATTTTATGTAGTTAAAATTTTTATTGCAGATAGATGTAGAAAAAGAACAAATGTCTGATCTAGTTGCTTGGCTTGCAATGCAGATAAAACCAAGATATCACTTTGTACCATCAAAAGATAAATACTATGAAAGGCAACCTTACAGGTAACTCTTATAATAAAAATATGCTATATATAACTAACTATCAAAATCAACTAGTTGTGTATAAGTAAATGTTAATTAAAACTTTGGCTCATGTCATGACAATAAATAAAGACATTTTTTTTTCAATCAGAAATCAGAGCATACATCAAGACTATCGTGAATGTGCCACAAGATTTATAGGTCTTGCACCGGTTGGTAACAAAGTTAAAGAGAAATGGATCTATGCATGTTCACTCCAACCTATAAGTAAAATGCGTATGACAGACCTTCTTCAGGCCACTACCGATGAAACAATATGCCCTTTTGATCCAGAACTAATGAAGCAACATCAACCTGGAAAAGTTGTTAAGGTAGATTATTTATAAATATTTGTAATACACAGTAGTTGATTCCGACTAGTGTTAAAACATAGTTCAAGAGAGATTTTTTAACTTTACATAAACTGAAACAAGCAAACAATTTCAAAAATTATTTTGAATTTATTTTAGTTCTCAGGGAATGGACAGTATTTTTATAATTTGGATGCAACAGACGATGAACAGGGAAAAAGAAAAAGAAAAAGCGGCGAAAATACTGAAAGAAAACGTAAGGAGTTTGATCCAGGTACACTATTATTTTTAATTAAACAAATTATTACTTCCTATTTATTGAAAAATAAATTACTGACATAATAGAAACAACAATAGATGACTAGCCCGTTTTTGATGTATATTTTTTTTCAGATACATGTTGGTTCTGCTTATCATCACCTACAGTGGAAAAGCATTTAGTCATATGTGTGGGAACACATTGTTACCTTGCTTTACCTAAAGGCCCTCTTACACCATACCATGTCTTAATTCTGCCAATAGCACACCATCAGTCAGTCAACAAGGTTATATTTTAATGATATAGTATTTTGTTATATAAAAAGTACAAAATAACCTTTAGGGATAGAAAGTAATAATAGTTTTTGTCTACAAAACTGATAATCTCAGATCCCATACAAAATATAATAAGACACAATGTATTAACAAATAGTTATTTATATTGTTTCTATGTTATAGAATTAAGTTTAATTATTATTGAATCAGAATGTAATGGCTTTCAGAATATCCCCCATTAGAAAAGTTTAAAAGGAAAATTTTCTTTTGGACTAGGGGGCCAAGGAAGGGGAGGGGGTTTGGGAAATACTCTTTATTCAAAATGTTATTATCACCAACAAAACTTTTGTAATATTGGTTAAAACTTTGATGTTGTTTGTTACCAATGCATTGTACACATTGACACTACATTTAAAACTTCCCAATACTGAATAAAAGAGGAAACAAAACAGTTATTGTTTTTTTGTGGAGAAAGGAAATTAGTTATTACCATGTTTTATTGTGTTTTTGTAGTCAATCAAAGTATGCTATAATTGTCTTTGAGAAAACTATTATTTTCTTAGAAGACAGTTTGTAGGCACTACATGAAATGAGAACTGTAATTGCACATTTTTCAGGAATTCTATGGAGTTTTCTCAAAAATGTTGCTTTTCAAATTTCATATTTAGATCATTGTAGCTCCTTATCTACTAGGAGAGCTAAATTAAAGACAACGCAAATGATGCTATTACAGGCTCCAGATGAAGTTGTGAATGAGATAAAGAAATTCAAAGAAACTTTAACAAAATTTTACGCTTCCATGGATAAGCTTGTGGTGTTCTACGAAAGGAACTTTAGGACGTCGCATATGCAAATTCAATGCATCCCCGTTCCCCGCGCATGTGAGTCGCAAATTTTGGAAGTCTTTCAGGTAAGAAATAAATTGCAATCTCGTAAATATGAAGAAATGGAATTACTTTAATCTAAAATAAAACACTTATAAATGTTATTGTTTCTTTTTTTTTAAATATAGGTCAGTTATTTTCACATAAAGAACGTTAAGTCATGGTTCACTGAAGCTTTAAAGTTATTTTAAATTTATGGACAAAATTACTCTGTTGACTCGTAAAATTGTGGTTTTCTTTTCCAACATATTAAAACTTTTAGGATGAAGCTGGCATAAACAGTATTCAGATCGAAGTGCTACCACCTTACGCCGACATAGGGCAAGTGGTTTTACCTGGCTGTACGTATTTTCACGCGGAGTTACCCACTGGTGATCAGATTTTTGCTAAAACGAAAGCACATTTCCCTTTGCAGTTTGGAAGGTAATGAGAGAATTATTGTCTTATTATTTAATCTGATTTTAGTATTTTAGAATGTTTAAATTTTCATTTGTACACATAACATTTGTAGCTTATATTCTGTTGATAGGGATGTGTTGTCAAGTCCTCCCATATTGAATTGTGAAGACAAAGCTGATTGGAGACAGTGCTTGATAAGTCGCGAAGAAGAGGACGAGCACGTGGCCATTTTCAGGAGGAAGTTTCGCCCTTACGACTTTAACGTTGGCGGCGATAGTGACAGTGATTGATGCTAATAGTTTTAAGATCAGTCTTTATAAATATTTTGAATTTGATTTATTTAAAAAAATATCTAAAATATTTATTGGTTTTTAATTCTAACAAAAAATATCTATTTATTGTTTGAGGCGTAGATTCCCTATCGAAAATTTAAGCTACCATTTGTATCATTCATAACATGAAATAATGCAGAAAATACTCGTTGTACCAAACCATAAAAAAATTTACGGGACGAAGTTTAAGATACTCTGTCTTGTAACAAAAAAATTTAGAGATTTAACACGTTCCCTGCCAGAGCGTTTTTTGGATATTTTCCGTTGTGGTCTAATGAGGCGCATACAGAATACAATTTGACAATCCTTTATTCGGCAAATAATAATTTAAGTAAATTTTGATTTGGATTAAATTTGTATGTAATTATTTTAAGCTTAAATTTATTAATTAGATAACACATGGTCAAAACTTTTACATGGGTAATTTCAGCGTGAAAACTAGAATCTAGAATTGAAGGGAAGTCTTAATGACATGATGGTCGATGGTTAGCAACGTATTATTTAGTACCTTCTGGCCAAGAGAGTGAGTTGTCTTTTCCTCATGCCTTTACATTTTTCTATTGTTATCTGACTCCCGGCCACGACGGCGTCTCCAACAGGACGCTGAAGTGTCTCCCGGGACAACTCATCGTTCTGCTAGCGCAGATC
>DWQX01002533.1:0-21342 GCA_018245475.1 Pharmacophagus antenor | reverse complement strand
ATATCGGTCCTGAAAACTCTCAATGATCCTGCAAAACCTTTCGCCGTTTGCGAGATGCAGAGGTTATCTTAGACCATCGATGCTCTTTATATTCTTAATAGCCAAGACTATAAAGAGCATCGCGGGTCAAATCTTACTTACAGTTACTAAACCACTTTGCAACAAGACTTAAGTAGTAATTTTATCTGTTACGCCCATATTACACTAATGCAAGAGAAATTTTCTGAAATACCAAATAAACGCACCATAAAATTTGGCATGACTTTTGACTTAGTCCTCCAAGTATCTATACATAGTCGTTTACTGGGCATAGCGAGTACGGCAACTCTTATTGGACATGTTTTATTGTAACCTTTTTTTGTTATAAATTTGTGAGTCTGCTTTCTGTAATAAAATTTACCAATAATGTACGTATGCCGGAGGATTTTTATTGCCGTCTTTTTTAATGTTGAGTTATCTCTGGAAAACTTAAAACATTAAAAGGTAAGCACGTTGGAATATTACATTATTTTTATACCAAAATAACAATTTTGTCATTACTTTTAAATATATTAGTAACAGCAATAAAACAGATCTTCTGTTGTAATGTCAATATAATAAGTTTATAATTGATTTGTGTAAATATTTACTCTTAACTTATATTAGAAACTTTTACCGGAAAACTAATTTAAAAAATGTTTGCCTGTCTGTCTGTCTATTGTTCCGGATAATATTCGAAAAGGCTAGATTGATTACGATGGAAGATACTTTGTCTGGAAGATAGTTGTCGATACAAGGATTAAAATAAACTACATCTCTATTTAAAAAAATAGGATTCTCTGCAAACTCATAAAATCTTAGACAAAATCCGTTTTTATGAATAATTTAACTAGTAATTGTTAGATTTTCGAGAAAATATTAAATGTTTACTAAAAGACATTTTTTATGGATTTGTCTTTTTTTTGCTAATCACAACAAAACAGATCTTATAAGATTCTTTCACTATTCGACGCACAATAATTTGTAGATGTTTGAGGCTAAATTTTTTTCTATTTATTTTAATACCATGTAATAAGTCAAAAGTAATGTAAAGACAAAGGATAACAAAAACGGAAACGCTTTTATTCATCCATTTCTTAATTTGGTTACAATGGAAGCAATATTTTAAAATAAACAATAGAATAAAAGTCATCTCATTGAGGTTGACATGAAAGATTTTCAAATATCTAGAACAAATAAACGCTTGAAGTAAGTTTTTATAACAGACGTGTCTTTTCGTAATTTCTAAATAGAATGAGAAATTATTTTCAAATATTAAATAGGCACATGAATTTGAAAATATATTGATGAAACATTTGAGTAAATTTAAATTCTATAGTTTTAAATTTTAAAGGGTTTTACAGTGTTTTCCATTGCATAAGTGAATAATAACAATTGTAGGTATTAATAATTATGAAATATATTATTTGAAAAAAAAATAGATTAATTCGATTTTTAATCAACAAATGTTTTACATATCAAATAATTTATTTTAAAAACATAAATTCTGTAATTTTTCCTAATTGCTACTCGCTCGATGCCGACAAAACGTACAAAATTATTTACCATGTATTCATTTGTTTGAAAGAAAAACATGTGTTCGTTTGTATGGGTTCAAGAATAAGGGAATGTTTAAACTGCACGGACTTTTTTATGCTGTGTGATATAATTGCTAATCTCTGTGTCCATTACATCGAAGCAAGTCTTTTTGCCTGGCCTGGGATAAAATGGCCAAACACTAATTTCACTCAACTTTTTTAAACGTTGACTGTGAACACTACTTCTTGTTAGAAACGTGCATTTACAAACCTTACATTTTTATTGTTTTAGTATAATTTTGAATCAAGCTCAACATTACGCTGAAATTAATTAACTTTCCATAATCACTAACAAACTTTAACGCCCATGAGGGGGAACGGCAGAGTATAAAGGGCAGAATATAAAAAAATATATACTTATTATAGAGGTTATATAAATAATTCATACTCGGTAATGGTAAGATTATAATAAGATTTTTAGAGTCTACGGTTGAAATAAATAAACATCTGCAAAGTTACTACTCGTTTTGTATATGCATATGCGACAAAATGTTATTACTAACGATATTATTATTTACTCTTAAAAAAAATTGTAGTCTTCCTCCATGGCATAGTACAGATCTCCAGTTCGATTCCGCCGCTACACGAATAATACATTCTAGCAATGTTTTATAAATATCTCAAAAACTTTAAGTAATTTGTTTATTATTAGCTCCTGGCGTAATAGCCATTTAAAAATGACTACATGTTAAATAGAATTGTAAAACTTTCTTAAAATATATACTTATAAATTTCGTGAAACTGATTTGGTTTTGAAGTTGAAGGTCCATTATAAACAATATTTTCAGCATTGTATAAGTCTTGATACGTTTTTTCTTTTACTTTTTGTTCACGAAGGGTTGCACCTCTATTTAGTTCTTCTTTAATAATAAAATCAGACCAATGTTCTGTGAAATTTAACTCCTGAGACAATGCATTATTATCATATTCTTCAAAGTTATTCATTTTAATAAACAAAATATTAATTAACAAGAATTAAATTAGTAGTCTGCTCATACAGAAAATTTTTCTATTAATGAATTTATTGTTTGAGCGACATTTTTAAATCTATGTACCCGAGAAGTGTAATCATATTTTATTTGATAATGTTTGGAAATGGTATCACTGTAGTGCCTAGTTTAATCAGTGCAGGTCTGACTCAACCACTCTGCTGATCTGCTATGAAATTTCGTCGACGTGAAAGAAAGATTAAGTAATTATTTAATAACAAAGTATGTATACACAAAAAAAATATTATCTATAATTATGAGGCAATTGACAATAAAAGTACATTATTCATTGCTGCATGCAATGCAGAATTTAATTTTATGGACGACTTTAGGTTCAATTTGATGTAGTGGCTGCCCGAATTATAATACTTTGCCTTATTCATTACATGTGAAAAAAAACTTACTGTCATTGTTATCGATGCTTAAACGTATCAATCATACATTTTCAGTTCATATCGAAATCACATAGAGTAAACATAGTGCGCTTAACTGTAGTAAATTACATTTCATTTTTATTTTGTGATTATAATTTCTTGTGACTAAATATGTACTGACGTCTAAATTTACCATTTTAAATTTTTTACTACATGATTGCTCGTTAAAAAGATTATACTGTAAAACATATTTGGCGACAGAATTTATTTCTTTTTTTTGGTATAAACAAAGAAACTATTATAAATATGTGGTCTCATTTGGAACGAGGAAGTTCACCTGTGGACTGGTGCGAATCGAATTACTCTATTTCTCCAGTAATAGCAGAATTTTTTAATACTGTAAGTATTATTAGGGAATCATAAGGAGTTGTTTTTTCATCACGGTACAAACTACGCTAGTCCAATATATAAATATAAAATGAATTAATACTCTATTTAAGTAAACCATTGTTGCAGGTAACGAATCTTATATTTCTAATGTTTCCGCCGGTTTTGATGCATTTATTTCAAGAATATTCGAAATTTGTTAATCCCGCAATTAATGTGTTGTGGGTGCTGTTAATGGTGGTTGGAATAAGTTCTGCATATTTCCATGCTACACTCAGTTTAGTTGGTAAGTTATATTAATGTTTAATAAATTATCTTGTATGTTAAAAAGTTTACTAGGGTTAAGGTAAAGAAATGGAAGGTATATTTTTTCACCAAAATTCAATAATTAGTTTACCACTAATTTCATTTATATTGCTTCCTAAAGTGCACACTTTAAATTTTATCCTTAAAACTTGGTAAATAAAAAATAAAAGTTTTTTTTTGTTTTTGAAAATTTGTACAGATATATTATTTTTTTTGAGAAAAATAACCATTGTGGTTAATAATCTGATACTTTCATGTATATGATATCAGTAGAAACTAGTATCATATGTATCAATTTAATAATATTCATTAGATAAATATTCTGTATTAGTTTTTACTAGAGCTTAATAAAATGTATAACTAAAAGTTATTATACATTTTATTAAGCTCGAGTAATATCTTACAGATTTAATGTGAATTGTTGCAGGTCAATTACTTGATGAATTAGCAATTTTGTGGGTTTTTATGGCAGCATTTGCTATGTTCTTTCCCAAGCGGTACTTTCCAAAGTTTTTGAGAGGAAATAGGTATGAATTTCTTTTACATGTATGTACTTTTACATATATCAGACAGACAGCTCAGATGTGATTACAGACAGTTAATTACAGATAATATTTAGTAATGCACAATTGTGTTAAAAATTGCAGAAGAAATAAAATGCAGTAGCTGAGATTATGAAGATCTACAGATTAAATATTTAATAAATCAGAAAAGATTGAATAAAGTGCGTGGGATAAAGTCAGTTGTGTAACACATGACCTATAAACACCCATATGAAGTTAATATAATTGGCATATGAAAATTTATTTGGTTTTTGTATGTTGTGTCAAAAAAAAAGTTGCTTAGTATCCAAGGCTATGTATGTTTAGTATGTTTCTGAGTTTTTTCTCAGCATCAAGAAATACAGGCTTAAAAAAATTCTTAATGCAATAAAATCTTAAAACAATTAATAATGCAACAAGATATGGTCAAAATAAAGCATTACCCAATAGTCCTATTGGGTTGATTGTTTTTGCATCCCCCATACTACTACTAGAAGTAGATTGATTGCAATGGTACAGCCATTTTACACAAAATACATCGATATATTCATTATATTTTTATGAAACCTATAATTAAAATTGTTTAAAAAATCTGGAAACGAAAAGTAGTAAAGAACCATGTAAAAACTACATTTTTATACCTAAGAGTCAAAGTTATTTGATAGTATACTTACAGCTTTGCTTGGTTAACGTCCATAATGAGATTATTGCTGTTTGTGAATGACCTCTCAATTGAGTAATTGTAAAATTTTTGTACTCTAAATTTGATGAATGGCGATTCTTTGTCATGTAAAGAGTGTCTGTCCTAAGTGCCTCATTTTTCTGGCTATAACACCCACTGGACGATAAGCTCTAACTCAAATTTATGAGATGGTTTTTGGAAAAATATATTTTAAGCCCCTAGGGGTATGTTTGAATACTGAAACTCGTTATGCAATTGTTTGCTTAACGATCACATGACGAGTAGAATTCGTAATAAAAATTATGGTACAGTTTGACATGAAAAATATATATTTTTTTTATATTACATCTTTATTTTCATTTTCATAATTTTTAATTTGCCTTTAGATTTGATTTAAAACGAAAATAAATTAGTACCTAAGGATAGAAATGCTCAAAATTAGAGACAATTATTTAAAAAAATATTTTATTGCTGCCTATGGACTGTAAGACAATACAGTCCGAAAAACATGGTATAGTCTTCGATTGGACAAAAAGTCAGTATTAATTTCCACTTTTTATTTAATCTTCTAATTACGTAATACTATCGTTATAACGTGTTTTTCAAGTAATTAACTAATAAAATGTTTTTTTTTTGGTACACAATATCTGTCTGATTTTGTTATATCGTACAAGCCATGCATGAATTAAATATATATATTTAAAATAAACACAATTGTTATATGTGGAGTAAATTACAAAATAGTATAAAAAATCTTAATACGTTTAGAACTATTAGCTATTTATTTATCACATAAATTGTTATCATTTTCTAATAATAGTTTAGTGGTTCAAGAATTATAGGTTTGCAATTACTTTAGGACATGTTTTTTGGTAATTTTCAATACTGATATTTCCTGCTTAATATTTAAGACTGGAGAAATATATAATAAAGAGTAACAAAATAACATACATTAAAAAAATAACCAATATACACTGTGCTGGGAAAATAATGGGTATATATTAATTGAATAGGAAATCTTCAGTTTATTATACTTGATATTTATTGATAAACCAAAACGTACGAACTTTATATTTATGATATTTTTATCTTTAAAAAAGATCGTCAACATCAACAGCCCCATTCTTGCGGAACGTTTATCGTAATATTATAATTGTCAGATTGTTTTAAAGGAAATCATAAAACATCTTTTCCGGCTTCTTTAGCAATTAAGATAACAAAGTATAAGGCGAATAAAGAATTAATCTATCTAATGACTTAGAGATTAAATAGGATAATTAAAATAAAAAATAACAACTATGCATGTTAAGATTCTTGGGACCTGTAAGAACTGTTCTGTTTTACTTATTCTACTGGTGGCGGCAGTTCTTTTGTCTTATAAGTAGATACTACCACAGCGCCTATTTGTGTGCCACGAAGTTATGCGTAGACATTACTGTGATCCAGTTTGAATGGCTGTGTAGCTATTATGTATAACGCTTGATGTCCCTTTTTTCCCTCCTTATTTATAATTAACGTTAATTCACACGATAAATAGTGAATGAGGCTGTAGATGGTGAATGGAGCTCGACCAGAATACTTGTGGCTCTCACATGTATGACTGCCGTAACACAGCAATGCTAGTAAGGCGGCAGATTGAAAATCGACGTTGGTGGCTAGCCAGGTAGCTTCGAAAAATATCTCTACTACTATCCAGACTACATTCATGTGGCCCTGGTATCGAAACTGGGACGTCCGTGTCATAAGGCAAGTTGGATACCAGTGCGCCCGGAGGCAGTCAAATCTAGGTCAGCAAATGATTATAAACCTTAATACTGTAAAATTTAACTAATGTTCTTTTAATCATAATTATTATTCTAGAAAATTATAATCCGGTCAACGTGCACTTGTGGCAATATTACATTCCTTTGTAATAATATTCTAGGTCGCAGATAAGAGTAAATAATGATAAAATTAGATTAATTTTAGTTTATCAAAACAATTGAAGCAAACTGAAAAATGTGTATCATTTTTCAGTTATAAATAGAGAAAAACACGCTTCAACTTAAATGCTGAATGAGAATTAACTATAATTAGTTAATTGTGTTAATAGGCACGTTACTTAGGATCCACTAATTTCCTTTATTCACGTTAATTATCAACAAAGTTATACCTATTACATGTTATATGTTTTAAAGGTCATATTTGAGATCTAAATGTAACGAAGATTAGGTCTATATGAAATTTATCGGAACGATTCTTTAACACTTAGATTTGCGGATAGGTTTTGATGGTTTTCTTCTCGAGTATGAGTTAAATTTATGTATTATTGTATTCTTATTTTTCTTCTTTTGGAATAAAAGGTATAAAGCAATATTGCCAGAAGCAGTACAAGAAACGCACATTAGTATACAGAACTTCTTTATTAGGGTTCTTT
Source organism: Pharmacophagus antenor (assembly GCA_018245475.1). NCBI lineage: Eukaryota > Metazoa > Arthropoda > Insecta > Lepidoptera > Papilionidae > Pharmacophagus > Pharmacophagus antenor. The sequence goes on along the minus strand of DWQX01002533.1, from coordinate 14,030 downwards.
CGTCAAAATGAGAGGTCCTGTAAAACTAGTGTTAAAATTAATATAAATTAAACGTCCTCTGGCATAGGTAATTAATTATAACTTTTACATATATCACGATGTTTATTAGAGTTATTAATTACAAATATCTAAAAAAATATATTAAAAAACGCAGTAAAATTGGTAAAAAAAATTAATGAAACTTTAAATTATCACAAAATTTATTTATTTCGAAATCATACTCCGTGGAATTAATGTTAATAAAATTATTTATTGAATGATTTTATGCAGTTGTTTACGTCAAACGTTGTGACCTCGTTAAAATTTATTCAGGCAACATCTGCTCGCCTTATTTATTATAAAGATTATTATAACACAATGAGTTACACCTTATTACTCAAATAAATACATAATCGAATGACGGTGCGCTTAGCCACGACTTTTCTAATTGGTCTTAAATAATTTGTTTAATGCATTTTAAATTTAAGTTCTGCTCCGTTCTTCTAAGTGTTTTTTTGTGTTATCTATTATATAAATCGACTGCTTCCGTAGCGCAGTACCCGCTTGTCTATTAACGTTGAGGAGTCGAGGACGATTCCCGGGAATCAGGAGTCTGAATGGTGGTAGAGGTTTTTGAAACCACCTAGCTAGCTACCACACTCAAAGTCGATCTGCCGCCATAATAATGTAGTTGTGTTCCGGCAGTCATACATGTGAGAGCCAGTAGTATTCTTGGCGAATGCTTCATCACCTACGGCCTAATTGCCACTTAACATCAGATGAAATCGAGGTCAAGTGCCAATAACCGATACAAAAATATTTATTCTCTGAAAAGAAAAATTATGTCTGCAGACAATTTCGTCTTTTCCCAATATAAAAACGATATTCAAATTTATTGTTACCTCTGACTTTACTATTTGTAGAACGTAGGGTAATGTATGTAATTATGCACGCATAAATGACATTTAATCTGATACGTGAGTACAGTTGCACCGATAGAAGCGTTCACTTTGTTGTGATTTAGATACGATTATTTAAGTACACCCTTACTAATATGATAAGAACTATGTAACAGAAAATGTATGAATACTTTCATGTATATTTCTCAATTAATAAATTGTATTCTTTACATTTTCTATTGTTGATAATTCTAAAAGAGAATTTTAGATATGTTTACCTACTATGCTTAATTGAGGGACTTCATAAATTCATATTCGATCTGATATGAATTGCCATTCATCTGTTTATCTGATCGTTACATATGTAGGTTAGTTCTGATCGTAGTGCTCCTTAATAGTTATTAAAGATCCTGCGCAAATCGTATTCTTTAAATAAACATTATACACATTGTCCAGCCCATGTTAGTAACTACTATAACTTGAAATATTTTATCGACGTCTGATTGGAAGTTACAATACGATAGTTAATAAAAACCATATTCATGCAACGGTGTGCCTGCCTATAGAGCAAGTCCAAATACTTAAATGCACACCTAAACAGTACAAACTATGTTATGTGATTTTTTAATATAGTTATCTTAATCAACGTCTGAAGACATTATAACAGCTATAATTTATTTTATTTAGCTCACGACTATGAGAATATGAGGGTGGTAGCTAACCAAGCTGGAACGAAAAATTTCTATCACATTATAATTCCATTTATAAGGGGGATGCCGATGTTGAACTAAAATTGTCCATATTACCAGACAAACAATTAGTCGCTAAGCCACGAAGTCGGTTTTATTGGCGTTCTTAAACAATTTATATCATCCACTCTTAACACTAACAATTTAATTGTTAAGAATCATAACAACTAAGCATTTTAATATTCATTGGTAACGATGACAATGCTATGTGTAATGTAAGACAATATATACCAGCTCATTAAACTTTCAAGTGGTGAAATTTAGCGATAGGAATAAAATAAAAATTCTGACAATCATAGTAATTGATGCCAAACGGAACCTCTTAGGCGGATATATTGATTGTTTGGTTGGTACGTGATAAAATTTCACTAATGGGGACTTTAGTTAGTATCGGTTTTTACATAATTCCCTTGTTATCGGTCTTCAACGATTAGCCGATATTTTCAGGTTTTTGAAAATAATACTTCGCAAGAAAACAATATAACTGACACCTTTTTTGTGGTTTTAATATTGAATTAATGGTATGCTCTTAAAGAAACAACAAGTTTGCATTTAACCACATTTACACAAAAAATAGAAAAAAAAAACCGATCGCTTATTATTCCATGCTAGCATATTTACGGCCATTTACGTTTCAAGAAACCTGTTTGCCGGTAAATATTTAAAGAAGTATCATAACGTGGCAGACTAAGCTAAAAATTACATATTTATAATTTTTATTTACATTTTACGAGTAATATTGATTAGAGCATTACTTCACCATTAAAAAAATCAGATTTCTGTCCGATTTTACTAAATAGTAACTAATAATTATATTAATTGATAATTTTCAGGAGGATATTGGCGTTTTGCAGCACCGTCGTCGCGATAGTGCTAACCGGTTTCTTGATAATGCACCCGGCAGCTAACGCGTTTGCATTGATGACCCTGGTAGCGCCATCGCTCAGCTTTTTGTATAAGGAACTTAATCGGTGAGTGCAATATCAACATCTGAGTAGAGAGTAACCTCGCCCAGTTTTTTTTACAATACAATCATTTTTGTCTTAACTAATGAAACTTATTGTGTTAAAAATTTTGTCATATATATATACATATGGCATCATGGGAATTCCGACTTAAAGAAGTAGAATTTTAAAAGAGGTATTAATTTTAACGAAATTGTGTTACTTGCGATTGAAAGAAGCGGAAATTACCGAAATGTTTTTTTGTTTAATTAAGTCATCGAATTCCGCATAATAACGTTTAGATTAATAATTTAAAGTTATCAATGTTCAAAGCGACATAAAAATTTGTTGCGAACACAACATCAAACCACGTATCTTGCATTTTCTATAAATAATGCGAAATTAATATTTAAGTTTATTGCCATCATCTCCATTACGGAAATTTATACAACCATTTGATAATGTTTTGCTGAACAATCAGTGGTGGAAAATTAAGAATGTTAAGATAAGGAAATAAAGCATTATACAGTAAATCCAAAATCATCAAATTTTATCTGATAGTAAATAAGCGTTGACATACATAATAAGTAATAGACAACAGTCTGCAAATCTCAGTCTTTACTGTTTTCTATTTCCATGTGCAATCTCCTTTATATATCTCAGGCAGAGTAAGTAGTAACCATTATTTTTATTTTTCACTAAGGGCATCCTTGTTTATGACATGTCAGTACATCTGCTAGCTGTCACGATCAGCTACACAGTGACACAGTCACTTAATTTCTGGTTAATGTTACAATTTCAGAGTGAAATGTCCTCGCGTCTACCGATTAGGACTGCGCAGCGTGGCTGTTTGTCTCCTTGCGACTTTCTGTTGGCTAGTAGACAGAATGTTCTGCGACGCCTGGCTTTCGATAGACTTCCCATATCTGCATGGTGTGTGGCACATACTTATTTTTATCGCAAGCTATACATCACTCGTTTTATTTGCATACTTCAACGTATCTGATGAAAGGCCCGAACAGAGGCCTCAGCTCAGGTACTGGCCAAGAAACGATTTCGAATTGGGCATACCTTATATTACCTTGAAACATCCATACAAAAAAGAAAGCAATTTAACTATATAAATGTGCTTATAATTGAGATATTTATTTATGGTGACTGAAAATTAATATGTATAAATGCTGTAAATTTTATATTTTGTCAGTTTATTAGCCTATATTTTAATAGTCTGCTATAGCTGTTTTAAGCACTGCCCATACATTATTAAATAGATTTCTTCGTAACTTAGTAAGCCTGAACTAATTAATTTTATTTCATATTGCAAACATCACCAGTGATAATTAAAATATTTCATTTTAATATATAATAATCAGTTTACATCTTAAAGAGTAGAAAAAATAAATAGCGTCAGAATTTGTTGTTTATGTTTTTTTGAAATAAAAGTAAATTTTGTACAAAGAAAAGAATGCAACACAATATGTAAATTACAAAATTGTTTTCATTTATTTTTTTAAGCTTGATTTCTTTTAATTGGCAACACTTAATAGTTTTATTTATTAGTAAGATTCTTTAAAGAATTGTTACAAAAAATGTTTGCGAAATATATATATTCTAACAGTAATTTTTGCGATAGTCACATTAAAACTTATCCAAAGCTCAGAAAGTGTTAAATAATATATAAATTTTTAGTGCCAATCTGTGATGTTTAGACTTAAAGTAACAAACATAATGTGCAATGACATATGATTAAGTTTTTATATTGTATTTTATTACTTCACGTAAATCATGCAATATTTTTTTATTAGGTATTATTACCTAAAAGTATTTTATTTTAGTATGTATTCAAATTAATATTAATATGTAAAACTTTTGTTTTAGAAATAACAAGTTAATAATTTTTGTATTGAATAGCTTTTAAAGCAAATAATTTGTGTGATTTTTGTGATGTGTATTTACGTGACGAGTAGCATAGTTGGTATGTGTAATACAAGATATTGTGCTATCAGGTGCACTACCAGGTGGTGGTTGTATATAAATACTGAAGTATGAGGTGGTTTTGGTGTGGGTGGTAGCATTATATAAAATATGTAACTATTCTTAAACACGTGTGTTAACCATTTATGTGAAACATTTTGAGTTAATTTTATAAACATTTGCTATTGTTATGACTTAATTTTTATAGGATTTATTTTGTACCAGTTTGTGTAGATTTCATAATAACTTTTCCACCATTTTACAATCGAGTGGATATAAATTTATAATAAAAAAAAATTACATTAGATCCTGTTGTAAAATTGGGGGAATGATTATTTTTGTCTTGGCAGTTTTTGATTGTCTAGACGTATACTGTGTTAGTACTGCAGTTGAGTTTATGATAGTTATTCACAAATGTGTAACCCTAATTTCATAATATAATGAAACTAGGTTTTTAAAAATATGGTTTGTATACATACTGTTTATAATTGCTGACATATATAGATTAGATAAAGTATTTTGAAGAATTTGTGGGTCTTCATATTACTCTTTCACAATTGTATCTACTTGAATACATATTTTGTGTATGAAACTATCATCAGTGGCAAATTATTTGTACAATAAAAATTTTTGTTTTCACTAGCCATGCCATCATAAAATGTATTTGTCTATATAAAACAAACACTGGAGTTACTTAGACTGTAATATTAATTTATATGCATGGAGTGGTTTTCAGTTCGTTTTGGATTTTATTATAATATCATAATATCCAATTGACTATTATACTACAAGGCTAGCTTATTAAAAATAGAAACTGTGTCTTTAATAAAAAATTTATTTGGCAAGTGGTTTTATTTCCTTACAAAAGCTAAAGAAATTACATTGATTACCACAAGAAAAAATATTTTCTTCAATTTCACTTTTGTCCATCCAAGCAAATGCTCTTAAATATTTAGCAAAATTTAAAAATTGAATATAAAACCCATAGATGTACTTAATCATAGGAATCAGGTCAAGATTTATAATCATTATTAGTCGGAGTCTGAAGATACATCATGGTGGTTTGTATGGAGATTTGTAGAATTAAATTTCTTCCTTGGGTAAGTGTTTCCTCCACGATAGACAACATGATTCTTTTCGGTTTCTAAAATTTTTACTTCATGTAATAATTGAGGCTTATCCATTACTTTTTGTAATTGGTCCCAAATAAATATTGCTAAATTCTCTGTTGTACTTACCTATAAAATAAATTTTTATACAGTTCCATATCTGAATGATATTTAAATATTAAGAGCTTAAAGTCAATCCTGCATTTTTATAATGTATTTCACCACTTAACAACCTGCAATCAAAACTAAGTAAAGAAATAACAGCAAGATTCTTACCACTGTTTTAAAATAAGGAACATCTTGGTCAAGATTTTTATGATCTAAAGGTTCCATTATAGCAGAGTTCATATACTTTTTTAAATCATGAACATTCATCACCATCCCAGTTTGAGGATCCACTGGTCCCTTAACTGTTACCAATACTGCAATGTGATTTTACTTTTATTCATAATAAACCAATGAAAATATCTATGCCATTCATACTTAAACTGTTTTATCAAATACTAAAAAATATTTGTGTATTTAAAAATAAAATAGAAAAATTATCTTAACACAGAAAAAAATAAAAGACAAGTTTCTGTGCGTTTTACTATGCCAGTTGCACTATAATTTAGTCACAGTTTACTCAAATTTCTTTATTCTCCACAAGTTTTTAAGGAAATATTTCTCACCAACATAGTTATGTCCATGTCCGTTTGGATTATTGCATTTGCCATATAATTTTACGTTTTCTTCGTCAGTTAAAAATTGGCTAAAAATTAAACAATTAAATTTTTTTTTTGTTTATCTTTAACTGATCAAACAAGTTTAAAAATTTGTTTGAAATGTTTTATCATAGCTACAATAACTGTTCTTAATCGTTAAATAGAAATGATTACTTCAAATAAATGATAATACATTTAGAACTTTGTAAAATACAGGGTCAAATGATAAACTTTTAGATAAGTGAACGTTTTAATCGAAAAATTTATAATAAATTACTTTTTTACCTATGCAACCTATGACAAGAACTAAAAGTTTCTCTTCTTGTAATTGATACAATGGGTAGTGATGACATTTTTTAATATTGCAATATATTATTTTTACAAAGACAAAAATAATAACCGCTTTTTAAGTTATAGACTTATTCTAACTGAAATCTAAACTAATTGAATCAAAACGTAATCAAGCTTTGACATTAACTTGACATCTCTAAACATAGACTATACAAACTATACCATAAGTAACTAACAGATTTGTAATAAATAGATCTAAAAAGGAAATAAATATTGGTTGTTAAGAAGAATACAATGGATTGAAAAATTTTAATTTTAAGAAAAATACAGAAAGTCATCGTGTATTACTATTACTGTCATTATTATATAATATTAAAATATTACAACAAAAAGCAAAGGGTACCGGCATTTATTCGGTTATAACTATATACGAGTGTATAAATATAAGTATAAGTATTAAGTGCATGTACACTTTATTATTAAATATCTGTTCAGTTTACTTGTTTTAATCAATTTTTATTCCAACAATTTTAAAATAGTGTTCATGTTATAACAGCTAATAAATTAAAATGTGCTGACTTAAGGGCCTCGTTACCGAACCATAAAATTTTCATTAAAAAAAAGTAATGAATGTATTGTGTCAATTTCTATCTTATTCAGTGGACTTTGGCTATCAGGTTAAAAAGTCAATCGTTTGAAAGATTTATCTAAGTTGTGTAAAATAAGCATAAATATTTTCAGAAATGTTTTCCCCATGCAGTAGGCACTTATTTTTTTCTACACAGGTATTTTATTTATTCCGTTTTATTTTACATTACTAAACTAGTTTATCCGTTTTTTATCAATCTTTAAGTATCTAACACAATCATAATTTTGTCAGCTTCGACGACTACAAAGCACTTTAGTTGTAGTTGAACATAATAATGAAGGCTTACTACCAGTAACTCAAAATGCTTTAAGTGCTGCAAAGAAGATTGGAGGAGATGTATCCGTCCTTGTTGCAGGCACTAAATGTGGACCAGTATGTATACTATTTTTAATAATTTACATATATTAAATCCTAAATTTTTATGTTTATTAAATGATAAGTGTCCATAAGAAATGTTTGAAAAACGACTCCCTTAAAGCCTATTATTATTTGGTTGACAGCTGTTAAAGCTTTTTAAGAATAATATAATTCCATCTTATTAACTAGCATTACAACGCACGTATTTATGTCAAAAATTTATTTTTAAGGCGGCTGAACAAATTTCAAAAGCAAGTGGCATATCTAAAGTCCTTGTCGCAGAAAGTGATGTTTTCAAGGGATTTACTGCTGAATCTTTAACACCTCTCATATTAGCTACTCAGAAGCAGTTCGGTTTCACTCACATATTAGCACCGGCAACTGCTTTTGGAAAAGCTGTTCTTCCCAGAGTTGCAGCTAAATTAGATGTCTCTCCAATAACTGACATCATTGGCGTTAAAGATGCTAATACTTTTGTTAGGACAATTTATGCAGGTAACAGTTTACATTTTACTTCTCTGTATAGATAAATTCTTGTGGAAGGAACATGTTTTAATTTTAGTTAAGTATCAATTTGATTGTATTAAAAATAAAAGCTTAGCAACCAAAGTTTCTTACTTTTTTATATTACTTATTTTTATTTTCAACAAGTAATGAATTAGTTAGAATATTAATTAAATATTACAAGTGTAATATTAAAGAGTACTTAGAGGTTGAATTTGTTTCATCACTCAAGGTTATTGCTATTTCTCTTAGATGATAATAATTTTCTAATGGGTCTAGTGTTATTATTGATGATAGAATGAGTAAATATAGTTCAATGGTGATACAGTATGTAGTTCAACTTATTAAGGCCTGTTTGAATAAGTATCAAAGAAAGGTAATAAGTTAAAATAATCCCCTGTTAGTTCTATTTGTTTTTTAATATTGGAATATTATTACATATTAGTAATTGAATATGTTTTATTGCATTGTAATTTGCAAATAATGGCTTATCATTGCTAGTATTTGTATGGTATGAGTTAAACTTTTAGGAAATGCCATCTTAACTTTAGAGGCAAAAGATCCTATTAAGGTGATAACAGTTCGTGGCACTGCTTTTGCTCCCTTGCCGCTGGATGGTGGGTCGGCTGCTGTGGAGAAGGCACCAAAAGCTGACTATAAAACAGACTTGGTTGAGTGGGTTTCCCAGGAGTTGACAAAGTCAGATAGGCCAGAGTTGACTAGTGCAAAGAATATTGTAGCTGGAGGTAAGGGTTACATTAGTTATTGATTTATATTAGAATGTATTTCATCACATTTATATTTTTTGCTCAAATAATAAGAATACTTAACATAATTTTGTGTTGACATAAAAAATCTAGAAAATTTACAATATGGGCATTAAAAATGAGAAATATTTGGGTGTCAAAACATTTATTTGGTTATAACAATCACAGTTTAATACTAAACGTCGCCATAAATCATAATTTCATACATACAATGAAATGTAAATAATTTAATTTTATTATAAAATGAAGATTATTTATTTGTAAGATTATGGGTGGGAAAAAAATATTAACTTTGACACTGAGAATATTTTGCCTCTCATATGTAATACTGCTGGAACACAATGTTTTTATGACAGAAGAAAAACTGTTGCACAATAGCTAGTTACCAGGAACCCTACCACTATCCCAACTCTGTGTGCCTTTTAAATTGTACTACGGTTCTCATTATTGCAATGCATAAACTTGTGCATTATAAAAGTGGTTAAGTTATTCACTTGTTTATTATATTTAGGTCGGGGTCTTAAGTCCGGTGAGAACTTCAACTTGTTGTATAAGCTCGCTGACAAATTGAACGCTGCGGTAGGCGCCTCCCGTGCAGCTGTCGACGCTGGCTTCGTACCTAACGACCTCCAAATCGGACAAACTGGCAAGATTGTTGCACCTGTAAGTGATAAAAACTACATTAAATCAGTTAACTGCATATATATCCACCGGAAATAAAAACACATAAATATTAGATGTAATATGATGAAAAATTTTTTAACATTATTATCTGTATCCTCATCTCAAGCCATTGTAACAATTACAATTTTATTAAATTCAGTTGATAACATTACTGTTCTACTCTTCGAGGCTTGCTAGAATGCTTTGAGCTATATCCACATTGTTTGTTGATGAGGAACTGTACTGTTTTCTTAGCTAATATATAGATAAAAAATTAAAATTATATTACTAATAAATGCTAATAGTAATTGAATTTATTACTGATGTTTTTAAATTACAATAAAATCATATTCACTGTATAAATTCCTGCTTTAACAATCTTCCACCTTAGTGTTATTTACTTAGGTTAAATTCTTAATTTGATACACATCTTTGTATGCTTTGCAAACCAGTTTAAATTGTAACTTCTTAATATTGAGAACAATTGATAACATCTAAGCAACTTACAGTTTCTGTTAGGTATTCTTATCTTATATTAAATATGTATACTTTGTCTTTCATTAATGTTTTTTTAACATCTAATGTCATATCGTAATGTTCAACATAAACATGATATTTTAGCTATAAGGAAAAAGTTTCTGTTAATTATTACGTTTTAGAATCTATACATTGCTGTTGGAATTAGCGGCGCGATTCAGCATCTTGCGGGAATGAAGGATTCAAAGACTATTGTGGCCATTAACAAGGATCCGGAGGCGCCCATTTTTCAGGTATTATTTGAACGCAAATTATATTAATATTTATCATTATTTGCACCCCAGTAAACTTATTTTTATTAAAAAATAATTAAATTTTACGTAGTTAACCAACCATGAAAAATAATTGAAGTCCCAAGTAATCAAAGAGTTACAAAATCAATAATTACTCATTTCACACAACACACAATTGATTTTCTTTCTGATTTTTGTATTTTTCGGATCTATATCACGTAAATATTTATAAGATACGATATCTAATATTTCTCGAAGTTTCGGCGTGAGTTGTATCGGCCGTGGTCGCGAGGCACACGTTGAGGAATATTAGGTATCGTACCTTATAAATTAGTACGCGATATTGACCCGAAAAAGTTTTACCTATAATTTTTTCTTTGTCATCAAAAGTTTGTGATCTCGTATATCTGGCCGACGTGTAGTTTTAGAATATAAGCGAAGACTGATTATTTAAATAGTATTTTGAACTGCAGTGCGCTTTAAAATGAAACAGTATAGCTTGGCAACAGTAATAGGAGTTATAGGTTACCGGCAAAGAAAGCCTTTGGTCTAGAAACACTATGTAAAGTTCAAATAAATAAATAAAATCTTATTTGTTTCAGGTTTCCGATTATGGATTGGTAGCTGACTTGTTCAAGGCTGTTCCAGAGCTAACTTCAAAGTTGTAAATAAAGTAGTAATTTAGAGTAGGCTTAATATTTTATACACACTGGTTTTATGCCTAAATTTATATTACTGCCTTGCGAATATTTAGAATGTATTTTTTATTGTATATTGGAAATGAAATATGTTGTTACTGAAATATATGAACGTTGAGACTATCTTGTTTATTTATTTACATTGGTCCTTAATTAATTAATCGCTTGCCTAATTATCTAGTTCTAATATTTTTCTAGCTGCATAAGGAGCTAGAAAAGTAGTAAAACTAGGTAATATCATATAACCTTGTATCAATAGTTTAATCCAGTGTTTCCCAAACCGGTCCAGGTGTACTTCCAGGGGTTCACGAAAGACCAGACAGTGGTCTATGTTGGCGTGATAAAAAAATGAGGGTTAACACACAAATATAGATAATTTGCTGTCAATTCGTATGATACAATTTGTAATTAAAATTTGATTGTTTTTGTTTTTCTCTATTTTTGATTGGTAACGTTATCAATATTTATTTTCAATCATATTAGCCATAAAGTGATAGGTATTATTTTAGTAAAGAGGACAGAAAGAGAAAATGTGTTAATTTTGTTTTTATATTTACCACTCCGAATTTAAAAGCTTTGACTCAACTCTGACATTTTGTAGAAGTTTTTAGACATTTTGTAGAGTTTGAATTTAGTACAAATGACAGTATCTATGGAAAACTGAAACTTTAAAAGTGGTGTTAAAAAAATTAAAAGTTTAGGCACTTCCAATCTAGTCAATAAATTCCTCTCTCATAAAAATATGTTAACTAATTAATAATGCTAGAATTTTGTATGCACCTGAATATTGAATGACCTATAGTTTTCAAGCTATGTTGTGCTAATACTTGAAATTTGTCTAAAGACCAGCAAGATATTTCATGTGTATGAGGGATATATCAAACAGTTGAATGGCATTATAATTATATGAAATAAATATGAACATAGTTCCAAGTTGGAAGTCCCAGTTTTGATAAAGGCGATCTAAAAAAAATCATTCGGCAAATGGACATCAGACATTAAGAATTTAGTTAATAAAAACATTTTTAGAAAGCTTGGGCTTATTTTAACAACATTTAATTTTTGTTTTTCATTTAAAATTTTTTCTACTCAATAATAGATGGCACTAATTTTTATACATACTGAAATTTTTCCAAAAGGAGTTATAATTTTTTATTTTTATTGTCTAATTGCCTTATTGACTAGTTTTAAAAAGTCAAAATACTCTTTAATAAAGAATTATGGATTATTTGTTCTACTCGTTAATAGATGGCGCTAGCGAAAATAGATCGATGAAAAGGAAATCGAGTATTTAACACAAAATTTTAAATAAAAGTTTAAGTTCTTACAAGAGCATTACAATAACAATTATGATAAAACTATTAATAATTTAATGTAGGGATACAATGAAAATGTTTGTTTAAAATAATCAATAATGAAGTGTCCAAAATGTTATGATATGGTGAAGTACCGTAATTTAAAAAATATTTTAAGAGAACATTGTAACAAACATTTAACATTATTAATAAATTTTATTGGTCTTAAAAAGTTGCATACGTATTCGATACCTACATATAAGCAAGTATACGCCTACTTATAAAACCAACAGGCGGTTAGTGCGCAGTCAATCATTGTAGTAATGATAGTATCTACCAGGCAGCGAGAGATGCGGTTTGCCGGCGAGTGGCATCCTCGTTATCATATTATTTGCCGACGACGAGCGCGAGCGATGGGGGAAGTAGAAGGCGGACCCGCGAAAAGCCCCGCCCTCTCTCGCCACGCCCGCTTCGTTGTGTAGCCAAGCACCGTAACTGCACTATCGTTGTCGACGATGCCGCGGCCGTCGCGCGATTCTTACGGGGAACAGAAACCACCTTACTCATACATCTCGCTGACGGCGATGGCAATTTGGAGTTCGCCAGAGCGCATGCTGCCCTTGTCGGAGATCTATCGTTTCATCACGGACCGGTTCCCGTACTACCGGCGCAACACGCAGCGGTGGCAGAACTCGCTGCGTCACAACCTGTCCTTCAACGACTGCTTCGTGAAGGTGCCGCGGCGGCCGGACCGGCCGGGCAAGGGCGCGTACTGGACGCTGCACCCCCAGGCCTTTGACATGTTTGAGAACGGCTCGCTGCTCCGCCGCCGAAAGCGTTTCAAACTTCACAAAGGTGAAAAGGACAGTTTGAATGCAGAGCTGGCGGCACTTGCCACTTTCAACAGATTGTTCTTGGCCAGCCAGACTTCCACTCGTGTGCCGCCGCTGCAACCAATCCAAACGTACCAATCGAACAATTACATGTTAACAAAGGTTAAACCGAAAAAGTCCTTCACTATTGACAGTTTATTATCCAGTGACGTTGAATTAGACTCTAGTGAAGAAACAGTGAATATAAGTGAAGCCAATACTCCAGTTTCGTACCAACAAGAGCTTTTAGCGATGGCGGCCGCGATTTGGCCGACACCAATTTGTTTCCAAATACCGTTATACGTACCATTTCAATTTACCTTCTCCTTTAATCCAAGTATACACAATATAGACTCTTACCATTCTTTAGAACCTCGATAATTAAATAGTTAATTTAGTTTTGTAGCACGTTATGTACTATTTGTTTTATATCATTTAAATTTACATATGAATTGAACACATAAATTAAAGAATTCTTTGTAATTTCAAATCTGTTCTAAAAGTAATCTAAAAATACCAGTGAATTATTTAATCGATAGTAGATAGATGTAAATATTTAAGTTACTGAGAAAATGATACTTTGGAATTTAACAATTGAGTCATTTGATTACTGATATTATTAAGTATTTAAAAGTTAATTACGTTAAATGTTTAAAAATATAGTATTTATTCAGCGTGTAATATTATTATAAATTATTACTATATAATTATAATAAAATCTATAATTACATCACATTCTTTATTTTGTTTTACTAAATTTAATAAAACAAGATGAAAACTAAAAATAAATTATTTTTAAATTTACC
>DWQX01002532.1:0-21342 GCA_018245475.1 Pharmacophagus antenor | reverse complement strand
GATTCGAAATGCGTTATAATCAGATTTGATCATGAAATTAATAAATATGAACAAATCATATATTTATATTTATTAATTTCATGGTGCCCAAAAGTTTCTTTTTATCAGCAATTTGACCCCCATTTCACGTGATGCTAAGTGATAATGAGGCCGTAGACGGTGAAGCGTTCTCGCCTAAAATACTTTGACTCACATGTTAGAATGCCGCAACAAAGCTAAGCTTGTTATGTTGGTAGGTTGACAATGCGTATGGTAGCTAATTTGACGGGTTCGAAAAAGATTTGCCACCATCCCTTCTCCCCATGTGGTCCTAGAATGGACCGGGACCTACGTCTGATATGGCAAATGGAAAATTACTGATTAAATAATAAAACGCGAATAAAAATAATTACAATGTTTCTTTATCATAGATTCGTACAAATTTCTGTTTCTATTGTAACTAAAATGACCTTAAAAATAAGAGTAAGATCAAATAACGTGTGCGATATTAGTACAATCTGTAAAGGTTATCTATTTCATCCTTATTACTATTTAGCCATATATGTTCAGTTCCAGTAGCGCACGTACTCTATGGCGTCTATTAGTTAAAATTACAACTAATTTATATGCGGCGGAAACAGACCCGACAGCGGCGCTTCTGTTGACGGTCACAATATTTCTAAAACATCAAGGCTCTTTCAAATTGTTGCTATGAAAAGCGTATCCAAAGAACTGGTGGAGCGGTTAAAAATATCTTATTGTGATTCAAAATTCGTCTCCACGACGTATAATGTATAAAGGCATTGACACACCACGTGCGCTCTGTATCTCGCGTACTACATCTTAACATGGGAATCGAAGCATGTGTTACACAAATACGGGACCCCTACGACCCAATTGTTCATTATGTAAGATCTGATAGCGTGAACTAAATGCCGGTTAACAGTTATAAGAGACTCAAAAAATAGTTTCGGTTTAATACAAGAACATCTAAAAAATTAAATACAATTAAACTGGTTCTAAGTACCATTTTAGCGCAGCGTTTAAGCCGCTTATATTATGACATGAAACAAGTTTAATTTTATAAATGGTAGAATTATGTTAGTGGACGGGTCTTTTTGCCTGGCTAGTTACCACCCCCATATGTTGTTAAACGTCTGCCATGACAGCTTTACTGTATTCCAATGATCATACAAATGATAAATCAAGTATTGTATGAGCATACTTCACCACATTAGATCACATTACATCATAACATGGTTTTAAAATCAAAGTCGACTGTTGAACCACATTGATCAAAAACTAAACAAAAACAGTAAGAGCAAAAAATCATATTGAAAACGAGGCTAATGGCTACGAGAGATAGTTTTATTTAACAAGGTTAAAAAAATCATAATTATATAACAACGAAATTGTTTCGGTAAATACTACTAATGCTTAATAACACTTACGATAGTTACACGCTTAAAATCATTGATTAAATAAACCTTCAGTCGCATTTTCAAATTTAGATTCACATTATAGACGAAATAGCATGAGACGACCAGCAAATAGCAGCGTGTCACAAGAGCTGTTATGAAGCAAATAACAAAGAATGACATTTAAATTAATAATTGACATTGAGTTAATAATATTTGTATTTAAATAAACATTTGCACTTTGTGTATAAATAAATCGTATTGGAAAACCTTGACAACTGAACTGTTAACAGTAACACCGCGACGAAGTTTCGTTTGAAAATGTTTGGACAAGGCGTTATTTGAATTAATTTACTTTATCCTTAAAATAAAAAGAGACCAAAAATAATTATCTACGATTTTAGTCGTAATATTAAAAATGAAAATATTATTATCATTTTCGAATAAAGAATTGAAAAATTGTCTTCTACATACATATGTCACACAAATCCGCAATTCAAAAATTAAAAACAAAACTTCGGTAAGAAATGCGTTGACGCCGTATTTACTTTTGCGTGGCTATATTTGAAGAGGACTAAAAACATTTCTATTTTCAATGATCAAAAATTCTTTACTGGATTATATCAGCAGTACGTATTTTTGGTGTTCAGTAATAAACAATTCACAAGGCAAATAGCTTCACCTTCATAATACTCTTACTATGTAGATACATGATACACTTACAATAATTATATATTGATACAAAATTGTTCACATTCAGCAAACTAAATGTTTAAAATTAACCATTCACATTTAAATCGATCGCCTATTACACCGTTACGTAAAACAAATTGTTTCTTAGGGAAAAAAGTGTGTTAATATGTACCATTTTGGTTTATTACTGTGTAAGTACTCCTTGATCGTCGGATTATATATAAATATTTTATTATAATTATTTCACAAAAAAAAATTTATGATAGAAAGTATTTTATTTAGAATAAAATTTATACATAAATTGGATTCGTTAACGTACATTTAAACAGTTTGAAGTTGCTGCTTATTCTTATACAGTTTTAGACTTTAGTCCTTTTCATAATATATTCTTCGAATATCAATTAATACTTTTCCTTACATTGATTGAACACTGAATTAAATAAATCACAATTATCTTCAAACGTAAACCCATTTAAAAACAATTATTAAAAGATAAACATTTAATCATACATACAAATATAAATAAATACATACAAAATGCATTTACCAAATTTGTATGAATAACTGATTTTTACAGATCACTGGATGTTTTCCGACCGTATTTAGTGAGTAATAAAGGTAATATTTGCAATAAATGATTCAATTTATTTAAGATTGAGTAGGAACTTTGGGTATATAAAATCTTTTTATTACTCTGACACTTAACACGCCCGTGAGTGCTAGGTGCTACATAAATATTTTTTTAACAATGTGACTACAAGTATCGGGAAAGATATGGAAGAAAAAGTTTTCTCATCATCTTCACAAGCTTGCGAACTTCTAAAAAAACCGATATAAGTCGAACGAATCATATTATATTAAAAATAAGCATTCTCTATTTTGTTTATTCTCCTTTTTCTCTCGCGAGCCAGGCGTGTTCGAAAAAACTCTCCAGACTCCTCTGACCGTGTGGACATGGAATTGAATTTGGGACCACTGCGTTCTAAGGCAAGCGGAAAAATACTGCGCCACGGAGATAGTGAAACTACGTTGCCACAAAGAACCATTGTACTAACATATAAAATACTAAATATTGTGTGAACAGTGTTATGAAACACAATAGTCCTGAATGCTCAGTATTTTGGGTAAGAAATAATTAGAATAAATTTCTTTAGTTCATATCAAAATTGAGTAAAATGTGCAATGTTCTGATATTACATGATGCAAATCTGCATTACGTATCGATGTAAGCGACATTCGTTGTCGAATGCACAAAATGCAATCACGCTACGCAGTCGCCTTGGGCCGTGTTTATTATAACAGTTGGACAGTGCATGAGTCACAGCGTCACGCACGAGTCGTGTAGGGTTGCCAGCGGTCGCAGAGACGCGCGATCATTTCAACTGTTAATTACAAAGCATTCGCCATTACAATCAACTGTGTTTTTTCAATGTTTTCTTTATATGCATACGATATAGACTCTAATTTTAAGTTAAAGAGAAACGAGTTATAAATATTTTATATATATTATTTTAAAACAGTTGCATAATTGAAAACTTTGAAACAGTCACCTTTTCGATTCCTAGTTTATTTTTATCATTTATTTTGTGCTTATAATTAACTAATAAAAAAATTTTATGTACCCGGAAATAAATAAACATTATTTATTTCTCTCTGTTAATTATATAATATAGTCTTCAAAGATGACAAAGTGTTGATTTAATGTACGAGTATGTCGAATGATACTACTAAAGCGCGAAATTAGTAGTAGTTTTTTTGATATTTTATACTATGTATATAAACGTTAATTGTTCCGCAGTTCAAAAAATTCTGTTCGACGTGTCATGCGTCAAACGCACTTAACTGTTTAATGATCTCGGACATCTTGTGAGTACGAGCCCTTTTAACGACATGAAATTAAGCGACATAAATGTCCGTTACACGTAGTGCACAATAAAGTCGGTAACACCTGCCGCGTCGGGGAAGAAAAAGTGGCCATCAAAACCGTTTCCCCTTAGAGGCTCGTTGCGCAGTTAACTGTAGATGAAGGATTTAACATTGCGGACGACATTCAAACCAGTGGCGTAACGTTAGGCCGGTACTGCTGTGGGGAAAAGTAGAGCTCTTAGTGGTTCCGGTCGCCGACTGCACTGACGCTTTGTGTTCAATAATGTAAAACCGTTTCTTAAACTTTATCGACCGGTAGCCGATTTTTAGGCTTTCCGTCGTCGCCGCTCGCCCACATTTAGCTCGTTATTCTGACCTATGTAGCTGAAGCCTATTGAGACCCAAATTTTAAACGATTGTTACTTAACTTCACTTATTAATTTTTAAATAAAAAAAGATCTGTGCCGTAAAGAGTTTATCGACAAAAAAACGACAAGATATTGGGAATCTTTTTCATCACCGGTCGATAATGTGTTAAGTAGTACCGAGTTTGTCAGACTCATTAGTTGTTTTTTTTTTGGAAATCCTTAAAATTTGATTAATAATTTAATTGCAGTAATTATAAAACGAAAACTTTTACTGTTGTTTGAAATTAAAAATGCTATCTTAACAGGTTTAGATCAATATGAACAATTTGAGTTTTGAGTAGGTTAATATATCTCTAGTTTTACCTATAAGATATTATATATCTCAATATTGAGCAAGAGTTACCGGTGATGTTGTCTTTTTGATTTCTTTTGATCTTTTCATGGTTTAAAACAAACAATAATGTAATATTTTCAACGTTAAAGTAACGTAATAAAGGTCCGAGGTTTATTAAAGTTGTAAAAGAAATTACAAGGGTTCCTTGTTATAAATGAACGCTTTAAAATACGAGCTCCCCTTACAACTTTTACTTTCGCCGAAACAAAGAGTCCACTGAGCTTTACTTTCTTAGCTTTACTGTAAAGATGTATGGTTGACTGATTGTTGTTTATTCATAAAACCGTCTACAGCTCGAAGAAAAAGTTTTTGGCTGTCTTTTAATGTTAACACTATTGTCTATGCCACGCGACTTTACAATAATGTACGCGGTGCGTCCTTTTTTCTTTTAACGATCTTACTCTAACAATAAACTTAAAAGTATATAAATAATACTGAATGGATTTTCATATTTTATCCAAACGAAGCAACCATTACCGATTACGACATATATAAAATGAAAAAAAAATAGGAAACATATTATTTTCGTGCGTTATTTCAGGTAAAAATTATATCATCCGTTGTTCACGCGTTCTTTTTTTTTTGTAATGAAAACAATAACATGTAATTACAAAAAAGACATTATCCAACCCTCTACCCGTTAACGTTCACATGTCAAGAGCATCAAACATATGGCATAACCACAAAAATTATACGCTAAATTTATAAAGAAACTTTCATTTAGCTTGTCATGCTAAATAAACTTCAACAACTCGGCTACTAGGTTCATATTCAAATACCACAAAATGAAATTCACAAACGTGTTTATCTCTAAGAAATTTACAATACTATTGATTTTTTAATTAGGATGCCTATAGACGAGTGTTGTCTTATATAACAAAATTATTTAAAAAGGATAATTGCATTGTTACATATCCTTCTTAACTCTTTTGTGCTATATGAAGTAAGGTCATACTTCTTATTATGCTATTACTTTGGTTATTTTAATAATGTTGAATAGAAATAACTTATTGTACAAGACCTTCAATTATTAAAAATTTGTTGATACACCATACATTCGTAGCAGAGTTGTAAAGCTTTCGAAAGTTAAGTGGATAGGTACGAATTTTAAAATAAAAAAAACACTTATGCAAACCGTGATTAAGATTAATAAAATAACTAAATATTGTTTCAACAGAATTTTATGTCATTCTTTTCATTGCTAAATAACCGCATGTTTTCTCTGCAAATAATATAGAACAATATTATTCCATAAACAAAAGTTAAAAATATTTCATTGTTTGTTACATGTGATACATTATTAATTCCAATTGAAATATTATACTCGTTGATTTTACAAAATAACGTGAACAAAGTTACCGAGTCTAAAAGTGACATAAAAATCGTCCACAGCCATTCGTGTGCGGGGAGCTTTATTGGTGTTGCTTAGTAACCGTTTTTTTTTCCAGCTAACGGATCTGTATTGTGGCTCGTCAGGTAGATGCGCCTGCGCATCTAAATCACAGCTTGGGGTAATATTCCAATTTTTAACTGATGTAAATAAGGTGATCATCAATGCGAGTTTTATCCTTTATTTTTATTCCTTTTTTACGTATGATCACGCATAACTTTTTACTGTGTAGTCCGATTATAACCGTTCTTAATTTATAAAAAAGAGTGTAACTCGAAATCGGTCGTGATCAAGTTTGAACAATTTTTCAAATCTAGAGGTGAATAAACAGAAAACGTTAGATTTTAAGCCTGTTGATTTCGATTCGATCTTTAACAGGTATTGATAACCTTTTTATATCAGAAAGAATAAAAATCACAATTCGTCTTTCCAAAACTAAAAAAAAAATTAAATCCTTCGAATTGTAAAATCGAAAAGGTTTATTTGCATCCGTTCATAATTTCAATTACTTTCATATTTTCAAAAACATCTAGAAAGGTATCAAATGAAATTCAAGCTAGGTACAGACCTTTCCATGAATTTCAGATTACTTTGGAAAACTTATGATTTCTTTTTTTCAATGACAATGTAAATTAGTAAAGTAAATAATAAGGCAACATTTTATAGACCTTTATATTTTTAGTAAAATTATTACCACTGCAAAAAATGTATCTAACTATGTACGTAAATTGTAAGCGCACCACTTATAGAGCAGAAAATACGTCATAAAATCTAATATTACGACCTTCATCGATTTATAAAAAATCAAATATGCCATTAAAGAATTGTACACTATTCAACAAATAATCATAGGCTTCGACGCATTGTACGAAGGACTGTACCGTTAGATCTCGGAGAAGTGATCGAAAATGTGCTACCTCTTTATTTGCGTCTTCGTATGTCCCGCAGATGTGGCGCATACACGGTTAAACAGGGCAGACAAATATTCTTAACATATTTCATGTTATTTTAGTCCTTACAACGTACTGCGATGATTCATTTTAGTGTGCGAGTAAAATACAATGGAAGTAAAGGTTTGTTGCAAGATGTTAAATGCACCTGCGTATGCGCATCGTGGAGTATTCAATGCTGTAATTTCGCCGAATATTCGCGGGTATAAATAACTCCGGTGTGGGAAAAGGCGGATTGAGTCTATACATTTTTTTGTACATAACAGTACGTATACTTACTGTGATGGTAATATTAACAGACTAATACGATAACGTATTCCTGGCTTATAAATATTGTATAGTTAGTTGTTTGTTTACGCTAAATTTAAATGGGTTTCGGTTATACCTACTTGCCTATGACATCTTTTGTATGTAGAAAATCTACAAAGTTTTTATTGTGCTTGTACTGTGATATTGAACAATTTACATTTCACTTTGCTAGTTTCACGTTACGTTTCTTTGAGTTATGTCATCTCTTGAAGAATTAAAGCGATCTCCACTTGTTAAAACGGATGTGTCATGTAACAGCTTTCAAGCGTACACTCAATATGGACACATCCGGCGCAAGCTTTTCTTCGAATATTTTGACGGATGTTACGGATGAATTCGTTGCATTTTAATGCATTATTTAACATGGAGAAATTGTTGTAAAGGAAGCTTTTATTTAAAAAAAAAAGCACTTCTAAATAAGTACGATGATCGAGATTTATTTACATGATCAACCTCTACTCGGGAACAGTATTCAGATGTATTACATATAATTAATCGAAGCTGAAATTAAAAACTCTGAGCCCACATATATCAAATTAATTACTTGCCATTGCAAGGATTAAAATTCATTTTTAGCAATTGCTATTCTAGCTTTTAAGCTTTTTAAAGATTTTAATCCTTTGCAACGATATGTCAATGTCAAATTACATTTACATGACGAGTAAAATCAATGTTTGACTTATTAAATAGTTGATTTATACTTCCTTCTATATACCGGGTACAAGAATAAGATATAGAATTATGTTGTATACAACTAATTACTTACATTGGTAGATTTTATTCTCACCAGTATTCTTACCTGAAACGATAAATCTTAATTTAATACGAAAACAACAACAATATATCATCCGCAACAACTAACGGTAACCTCCGGTCAAACCGTCGAACTGACTCCTATTGTACAAATTATATGATTGATCTTTCAACTATACAGTTTGAGCAATGTGTTATTATCATAAATTAATTATAAGTCGTCGTTTAATCAACTGACGTCACAAAAAATATTATTAATCCTGAAAATAATCTTTTTATTTATAGAAATATGTTAGTTGTGAAGTTTCCCCTGTCATGTTTAACTCGACAAACCATTACCACAACGAAAAATCATCGAAGGCATGCAACTAAAATGTCTAAACGATCTATAGATCTACCGTTATGTCTGTCTGTTTGTTGATTCAATGGAGTTCCAGTTTAAAATAGGCGACGAGGGCGGACGCCCGCCCGAAGCGAAAATAGCGCCCAACGCTGTGCCCGCTTCCAACAAATATTTACTATAAGTATTTTAGATGCAAATTGAATATTAAAATATCAAATAACCTCGATATATCTCTCTATGGATACTCATTAGTTGCTCAAACTTTTACTAAGTAGAGCATCAAACTTTTAACATCACAATTTTATACAAAAAGTATATTTCATTGGCAACGCATTCTATCGAATTTATGCATTAAATTATTAGTGTTATGAATCTAATAATTGTTAAATCCTTAAAAAAAATATTTACAAAAAACAATAGACGGCCTCTGAGAATAGAGACCAATAAGCAGTAATAAATGAGTACTATAGAAAATTTAGCGTATCATTTATTATCAATATCTACTAAATGAAATTTCCGCTTCTCTAATCGTTTTAAAGCGTACAACGGCATAACTCGATTTCCGCGATGTACGCAAACAAAGCGATAGTGGCTGGGCGGACTGTAAGCATATTGGTAATCTTTAAAAGTCATTAAGCGCGGCAGCTGCGCCGGATATTGAGAGGATATTGCGCGAGCTGCAGCGTGCACCGCGCCGAACGGATTACGTAAACGAGTGGCCGTCCACTTTGACGGCAAATCGGTTAATTTTTTTTTTATTTAATCGAAATCATAATCTACCTGAATCCGGAGAATGTACATATAACAATCTATAATGGTACGTATTATATATAACAAAAGTCACTAGGTTTATTTTGATATCGTTTCTAATTAATATTATGGTTTTGTGTAAGCCCACACTTGACTCTGATTTCGCCTGATGTTAAGTGACGATAAAGTCATAGGTGGTGAAACGTGTTCGCCCAGAATATTACTGGCTCTCACGTGTATGACTAGTGGTAGACAGTAATGTTGTTACGACAGCTGATCAATATAGAGTGTGGTGGCTAATCGAGCGGGGTTCAAAAAAACCCTAACATCATTCAGATTTCAATTGTGGCCCATAAATCGAACCCGAGACCTACGTGTTACAAAGAAAGCGATAAACCACTGCGCTACGGAGGTAATATTTTTTTTGTTACTCTATATGTATTAAATTTTATCATAGCAACTATATTTCGTTGAAAAACCATGTGCGCTTGGAGGATTGACACAGTCACCTTTTCAAAATTGTGTTATAATACTAGATCGCCTCTTTATAATGAAATGAAAAGATAAACATGATATATATATAACAAAATATCCAACCAGTCAAATTAGGATGTAAAGTAGAATGACTGAACCACAAAGGCATTGCTATATCGAAAACAGTAGAGGACTGAATAGCCGGTAAACTTTCCGGGGTATACCAACTAAATAATAGCTTATTGAACGGGAACGCAATAATGTTTGTCTTGTACGTAAGCAGATAAGACATAAAGCTTCTTTGTAAAACGTAATAGCATTGCAAAGTGTAATTACTTTGAAATCTAATAGCACAAAGTGCAAGGGGACAATAATTTAATTATTTAAAGTAGTACGTCCTTGACGGCTCAACCTTATTAGTTAAGTTGGATTATCCTATCATATAAAGCTTACGTTAATCCATTTTTTCCTTAAATTACTGCAAAGCATCGTTTGAAGCGAAACACACACTATACGTGAAATTCGCGAATTCATTGAAAATCTTTTGTCACGTGAAAAGATGTGAATTTTCCAATTAAATTCACGACATACTTCTACAGTATCTTGTAAACTTTTTTGGCAGTTCAGTAATAGTATTTCGTAATAGCGATATATTTTGTATAATAATATATAATTAGCGAGTAATTCATGAATGTGAAGCATATGCTCTGGTTTCTATTTAGTAAATGAGTTGTCTAATCATGAAGGAGCTCCTAAATATTTCTACTAGTGTTTAAAAAAGATTTAGTATTAAGAGTGTTGGACTGCCCCCGTGCCGCAGTGCCGCATATCTAGTAACGCGGAGATGCCAGATTCTAATCCCCGGCCATAGGTATATTGTACTAAAGTAAGAATGATAGATAGGCTTTTCAAACCTCACTAGCTAGTTATCACCCTAAATGTTAATCTGTCGCGGTAATAGCATTGCTGTATTCCAGCAGTCATACATGTGAAAGCCAGAAGTAGTTTGAGCGAACGCGTTTCACCTTCTACGGCTTTATTCACTTAATGTCAGGCGAAATGGTAGTCCATTACCGTATAAACAAAGCTACAACATGTTAATAGTTTAGGAGTTTAATAGATAAAGGTTAAAAAAAAGTTGATTGAATATTAAGGATTAAAAAAAAATCGGTCCTCCGCCTACATCAGTAAAGTAAGCATAACGTTCATGGGAATTTAGTTTTATAAGGATCTAAAGCGGGAGATTGTCGATTGTATGCAAATGCCCGCATGTCAACGCCGTAAACAAGGGCGCAAACCGATGGCACTCAATTATAGCACCAATGTAATTTCATTGCGAAGCCCTCCGCCGAGTGCACTTGATTGTATTGCATCATCAAATTACAAGCTTCTCTTTGGCCTTGTAGCGTGTTCTTCACTAATTGAATCGTCCCTCGTGTGAAACTAACTATACTTTTAACCCACGTTAACGCAAACACGGGTATAATGCAGTACCGCACTGAAGTATACATGTGTGTGTACTAAAAAATGTAAACTTATATACATTAATAGCGCTTGCCTATTTAAATTCTAGACAATACATTTGTGTTGAATTAAATGTTTTCTTCTTAATTAAATCGCAACCGCGGCCGATGCAACTCGCGCCGAAACGTCAAGGAATATGACATAACGCACTTTATATATGTAATTATATACCCGATATAGACCTGAAAAAGTTTTACATATAATGTTTTTTACTTGTTTTTTTATGGTGTAATTATATTATTTGAGTTACTTAAAACGAACATTCTCGAGTCAATTGTATATACATATGGATATTAACTCATTGATATTTTATATTACGCCAAGATAATCTAGGTTTAATTCACCTTACTGTATTACAAATGTTTATACGTAGATAGAAGTTATTGATTCATGCGTTACATTGCGTAAGTCTAGATGACTCAATAAAACAAACTTAATTAGCTAATTTCCATTTTGTTTAATAGCAAATACTGAGACCAAAATACAATCTCAACGCGTTTCGCTACTACACTTGGCATCTACAAGAGAGATTACGGGTTTTACAGCATCACGTCGAATTGTCGTATTTGCGGTTAAACAAAGCGGAAAATGGCATATAGATATTTTGTTTATGTATAGAAACACTAACAATAATAAGTAAAAATATAAATATCTTCATCAGCGTTTCGTGAAATTTCCGCGGAAAATTCCTTACTTCTTTGATATTGCGTCGGATGCCATCCAGTCGCGACTCATGCTAATTCAGAAATCAGTACGAAAATTCTTGAGATTTTATCCAAAACGTCCAAAGATAAACTCTATGTCAATGGTGTAAGATTGAATTTTCTTCGAACGCTTTTTAATATAAAGAAAACATTACGTAAACAGTGAGTGATGTCTGAAATTATTGAAATTCTATTAAGTGGTATTTGGTAGCTGCTCTCAGAGATGGGTTCCCGTGAAAATTAAGTCTGTTTACAGTCATAAAATCATCACGTCATAAAGCTGGATTGAGTGCGCGAAAGATATAATTTACTGGCGTCATTGAGCGGCCGTCATCGCTGGCCCAGATATATTGGCTTCAGAAACTACGTGACTCATCACTCGATAATAAACCAAAATCTGAACGGAGTAAACACTCAGAACTAATTTATGGTGCATAGATTTTGCGTATAAGCAAGCGAAACTTAGTAATTTTGAAAAAAAGCATGTGTAAGTGCAAATATCAACATGCGATTTCTAGTACTCTGTCTATACTAAGAAAAACATCTACCCTCTTTAAATTGCATAAGCTTTCTCCCTCCGGCCCTGTATATAATTAACTTTCTTCAAATTATTGAAAACAACAAACGCGGCATTTAATTAACCCCCATGACTAAATTAATTGTGTGAATTTCAAGTTTTCGATTTTGTTCATTGAATGTTTTTTATTTTTTGGTTAATTTTTTTTTCTGTTTTGTAAATTAATTTTATGAATTAGATTTTTTGGGAGAAATAAAGATTTTTAAATCTTAATGGTACCAACAAAAAAAAAACAAAAATTACAGAACATTCTTTGTATCAAAATAAAACTGCGGGAGAAGTCGTATCACAATTCGCCTTCTAAAAGAAAATTAATCCGTTTTCAAACAAAATATAACTCGAGACTAACGTTTCGGTATTTGCTAGCGTTGCGCACTAGATAATAAGTATTTCCCTCACATATTATGATTCATAGTAAACGCTACATTCGCATAAAACAGGTCCCTGTTCAGAATGAAAATAGGGCACGCGTGGCAAGATGGCGTCGCGCACGAGAAAATTAACAGGCCGCGGAAATGCGAAGCGCGACGCGGATTGCATTAGAGGTACCGAGACGGCACATTCGCAAGATTCTATTTCGGGGTTCAATTTATCGCATGATCGACGGCATCCGTTGCCGAACCGAGTAGAGCCATGCGCTGTCTGCGATTACGACGGTTTCGCGTGTAATTAAAATGATGATCTGTCAAGATTCCACCGGCACGCGAACGTCGGATGTGAATACGACTGGGAACACCGTCATTTTTGTGAATCAAATGGGATATCAATTACCGCGTTATTGATTTGTGTATGTACAGGAAACACAAAAACAAATTTCAACGGCCACGGAGCAGCAATCATGGAATATGTCTTTGAATTTTGATTTGTGCATTAAAATATTAATGAATACACGTAGAACAGTGAACTATGCGCATGAGCGAATAATTAAAATAAAAATATTATATCACCATTAGATTTAAAGTGCTGTAGCAAAACATCTAAAATCTTTATAAAAATAATTACATTACAAATTCTTGTTCTTTAGTCCGATATCTTTGGAACTTGTACGCTTTCGAAATTAATTTTTTACCAACGCAATTAGAATGCAATGACAATGCTTTCGTACGATTGCTTTAAAGGATGATAATTTTCCGTATTGTACAATCGATATAGTCATCTGATTGAGCCGCGATTCTGTTTCCATGTAGATGTAGTAGTTCAACCGCAGATGACAACTATGGTAAGATTTCGAAGCTATATAAAGGGTGGAGTTTGGATGGTGACAATTTTTCGAACAATTTGCCGCTGTAACAGCATTTCTGTGTACGGACAATTACAAATATAACACAGGTCCTAACCAAGCCAGCTTCACCATCCTCCGTCCTGACAAATGAAGTTGATTTAAGGCAACAAAATATAGATATGGTGAAGAGTAACACTTAAAGAAAAGATTACAACACTTTTTTCTTAGTTTTACTGAGTATAAATTAGTGCATTATAATTATCCACGATTAACAGATTTCGTATGTTGGAGTAGAAAAATATCATATCACAATATTCGTTCTGAAACACGTTTTATTAATTTTTATGTATACGAAATAATTCCTGAAAAGATTCCTGCACTGCTTTATTATACTAGTTCAGATCCGAAAGAGGAATGGAAACTTTCGCAGTATTCTTCCCAAAGAACACGTAAGCCTTTCTAGCATACTCGTCTAGTTAACTTACAATTGTGTTTACGTTTCCATAAAATACGCATTAGTGACGAGTAACAAATAAGGCAACGACTATTTATTCAAGGAAAATTAACGGCCCTTTATGGCGTGACATTACCAAGGCAAATCGCACGCATTATACGAAGCACGCGCACGCGCACGCGCAAAAGCGGGCTATACTTTGTTTACAAACTCATTTATTAGCATTCTAATATTTTTACGATCAAAAATACAAGATATGATGAAACTTTAAGATGCAGCGTCATCACCCGCCGTGTAATTCCACTGATGGACTTGGCACCAAGTACACGCCGTTGAGCACCACACTCAGCCACTCTTATATATCGGGTATACTATACACTTATTCTTCGAAATGTATGGACGTGCTACGTTATGATTCCCAGCGTGCGTTCATCAAAAAACCCTATGTACTCTTAATTGACAGTAAGTTACATATGTGATATTAACATCTCCGATGTAATAGTTCATTCCTCCATATAAATAGGTACTAATGATTATCTAAAATCTGTAAGTATAGAGATAAACTTAAAAGAAACAATTTATTGCTCATGAACTGACAAGCTTTTTAACGGAATCACTGGTTCTGCATAAATTCCAGTGAGACAAGAAATAAAATTAAGCAGTTCCACGAAAACATTTACGCAAGTTAATACGAATCAGAAATGTACCCCAATGGTTGTCTTCCGGTTATCAATAGCTGTCTGAACGTCAACTTACCTTCTGTAGGTAGATAGGAAAAAGTTTAAAAACGATGTCACAGAACAATGGTCGACATTTACATATGAAGTTACGATAATAAAACAATGGCCAATATTTTCAGACATTTTTTTATCACATCTTTAATTCATCAGAAAGATCTGGACACCTGCAGAACTATCCAGATGCAGAACTGTAACTCTATAGTTTATTTTTGGAGATGGCAAATTGCGAGTCTATCGGTCTCAAGATTTTCGTGACGATTTTTTAATTGCCTGGTCGTTGCCAATGAGAAGGCATTATTGTAAGAATCCGATAGATTCTTCTTGTCCTATATGACGTAAACGGACGTAATACATTAAATCGCAATGACATTCATTGCTGTAAATCTAAACGTGGTTAAGAAGTATCTACAAAGTAAAAGATGCAAATCGACACGACATAAATATGAATACCTAAAATAATCGAAATGACATAAATCTTTTAGACCGGTGAGAAATAATTAAAACATATTTTTTTTTCTTAACATGATATTTGTAATTAAGAAATCAATTTACATATAAATTTTCATTCAATACGAAAGATCTTCAACTCTTCCAAGATCTACGATTTTTCGTCGCAATGATTGACGGAACACAGCAACCCGTTATAGCGACAGATGAACATTGTTGGTAATAGGTAACAAGGCGGTTCGTACAAACCCCTACCACCATTACAAATCCACTGCTGAAATTTCAATATTCATCTAGTGCGTGGTTTTTTGTGAATAAATTTAAAATTGAATGTAGGTCAGGCCTTTGTGCTAGTTATATGTTACTGATTAAATCTTGTAGGGTATTTATAACGTTTCCAGTTTCGAACGATAAGCGTTTTCGTAACGTAGAGCAGTTCTCCATTCGCTTTATCACCGATCATTAAGGGGCATTTGTTGGAAGGTGTGTCAAGTGCAGTAAATCTTATCATTAGGAATGCTTTGCTTTGGAAAATCAAATGTTAGTACGGTCAGTCAGTTCGACTGCGTATTTTATCATAAGCGAAAGCGTTTTTTTTAAAGCCGTTAAAAAAGTTATAATTGAACTTTTAAAGTTGTCAATTACCGTTCAAATTACGATTACAAATGGCAAAAAAACATTATAAATGTTAATGTAAGGTGTTGTAAATAGCTTAAAGTAATTGGATATTAGAAAAAAAACTATAGCCTATTCTGTGAAAACTGGTCACAGGGGCGTGTATTACATATAGGTATATTCTACGAAGATTAAAAAAATTATACATCATACAATAAGAATACTTTTTTTATAATAAATTTTTAAATCTTAATTTCAGTATGAAGCGATGGTGTAAAATAAACTAATTTTTTTTAAGACTTTTAAACTTGTTACACGTCATATTTCGGTTCGGTGATTGAAACGGAAAACCGTCGTGAGCTAGCTCTTACCATACCGCGAACACTAGTGCGGTCGTCGTACAGGCCGTTCGTAATTAACATAGTTGGAAATGGGTTAACGAGGGGCGTTCGCCGTCATCTATCAGCGGAAGCGGACGCTGGAGCATCTCACGATAACCCCTGCTTTTCTCTTAACGACAACGAAACGATCGTAGCCACGCGCAACCGAATGAGTCAGCCGCGCAGAGTGCTTGTGTGTACATACCTGTCATATATACGTGTAATAACAATGATAACAACCTACAGTTATCATCGATAACATTCAGTTTTAGTCATCTTTAATTGCCTTCTTGGCGCAGACGTATGCCGCGCGTCTTGTAACACGGACCTCCATCGTTCGATTCCTGTGCAACGTGAACATTGACGTGTGGAATCGTACCTAGAACTTCCGCCTGGCAGTAAGCCGCTGTGTCACGGTAGCAACTAAAAGTTTTTGCAGTAGTTATTCTAAGCACTACAGTGTTGAAATTATTACATGAACAATTATAGGTAATGCGATAAAATGCTATTTTACAATATTCTAAAGTCAATGCGATAATTTACTATGAAATGAAATCGACAAAGCACGGGACTCTTGCTTAAGTTAAGGGAAATGTTAAGAACAATAGACTACGAAATAAAAAAAAAATGCAACCTGATACTCAACGAAGACGCGTGAGAATTCGCTGGAGGCGCGCATGAGCAGTAAGGACGGAGAGTCCAAATTAGACCTACTCGTATAAGTTAATTTCATGGAGTAATTTCTCACGGAGATAACACGAACTTAGCACGTATTGTGCTACGGCGAGTACGCAAATTCAATATCAAAATTTCTTTATTAAATATAATTTGTAAGATCACTTCACCGTCAAACTTTTAGTATCAGTCAGTTCGCAACACGCATTTATTTGAGAACCGATAAGAAAAAAAACAAAACAAAACGAACGTCCTTAGGGTCGTGTTTTTTGGGATTTTGTTTATAGATTTAAGAATACTAAGCAATAATATGTATTTTATTATTATTGTATTACATTTAACTTCTTAACATTGGTAATTAAAGTCGTCAAATATGTTAATTAGCTATTAAAACATTATTTATGCAGAAGGTTAAACCTTTACCAACTCCACCAGCCAATAACACGGTTTGCTAGAGAAATAAATACTCGTACGTCGTCTATTCAGAGAACCGGACTTTGTGAAAGCATACTATTATTCATGCGACGTTCATCTGATGATCACAAGACTTGCGTGACCATCAGTCTACGGGATGAAAACTCTTAATGATGACAAATTTGATCTAACTTATTAACTTACTACGACCGTATTTTACCAAAAACGAATAAATGAATGATGAATTTACGTAATATTAAGTGACAAGGAGGACGTAGATGGTTAAGCGTGTTCTTCCAGAAAACTGGCTCTGAAATGACTGCTGTAATACAACAATGCTCTCAGATGTATGACTGCCGGAACACAGCAAATGCTGTTATGGTGGCAGATTGACATTGATAGTGGAAAAAATCATCCCACCATCAAGGCTTCACAACTGCCTGTCCCAGGAATCTAACCCGGGACCACCCTGTAACGAGACGATATATCACTGCGCCACCAACGCATTTACATATAGATGACCTAACACCGGATGAGATTATGGTTTATTCACCAAGAAATATATATTTAAAAAAAATCTACATATTTATTTTAAATCTATTTGCACCATCGTTCCACAATCGTTACAGTGGCATAAACAAATAATGATTCAGAGCTGCACTCTAAATCTATTATTTACACCGTGAGTAACGCACCTTAGCTAATGTTAAAGTACATGGTATAAAATGCTGTACATTTACAATTATATAATATATAAACATGAGAAATATAAGTTCAAATCTACGTACAGATAAGTAGATAGATAGATAAAACGTTTATTGTCAGTAAACAGAACACACACACAAATAGTAAGAAAAAATTCACATTCGATTAAAAATCGGTGCACAGATAGCACCGGGGTGTGTGTGCTGCAAAGGTACAAAAGGCCGTAGCTCAGTGCACTTTCCGCCTGCAGCAGGTGAACCACTGATTACACATTTCAAAATCACGTTTGAATTAGCACGCGACGCGTGTGAAGA
The DNA here is from genome assembly GCA_018245475.1 of Pharmacophagus antenor. NCBI lineage: Eukaryota > Metazoa > Arthropoda > Insecta > Lepidoptera > Papilionidae > Pharmacophagus > Pharmacophagus antenor. The sequence goes on along the minus strand of DWQX01002532.1, from coordinate 2,884 downwards.
AACTTAATAAACAATATTGCGCGCACGAACATATTTTATAACTGTACCGCGCCTTAACGGGCGATGTTTTAACGTAAACAGAAGATTCAGGGCTCGATAAGTTAACTCTATGCGGACTGTCTCTGCCTCTTAGTTAAATTATAATACTGTTTAGTCATACACGATACGTTTACTGAGTTCGTGTGTTAGATAAAGCAAGCGGGTTACATCTACTTTCTATCTTCCGTGTACATCTTTAAATACAATATTATAACAGAAAATAGTATTGTTAACGAAATTATTATAAATTTAATTTGTGAAAGCCGTATCCGCAACTAGATGTATATTACATGTGATATTTTTTCCTAATTTGCAACGACTGAACCAAAATTACATTTCTCTGCAAAAGATACTATCTCTTTACGTATACATCGAGAATAAATTGGAAATGAATAAAAAAAACTCTCATAATAATTTGTTAACAAGTTAAAAATCATTATTCTCTACTTTTACACTCTTAGGATTGACTTTTATTAATTTTAATCTGAGAATTTGATTATCGCTTATTCCAAAAAAAAATTATTGAAGTGTACGAATGTCATTCTTTTTTGTTTTGTGCTCTAAAAAGTTATGTATCTTTATACGTGAAACATGTACTACAAAATATACGCGACGAATCAAGGACAAAGACAAATAAATTCAAAAAACAAAATGTGTGAATATACCATATTAGACTAACCACTTATTTCTTAATTCTTTAACTTTATCTTTATAAATAAAAAAAAATACCAACGAGTACGAAAACTGTAGAAAAATGTGTCTTTCATACATCGTAATATTTTACCAATGACAACTGTAGTCGAAAGAAACACTTAACTGGTTAAGTATACAATATTTCAGAAAAATAAATTTTATTGTTGACTTCTGTTATCTGTAATTGTAGTTTCGCACACACCTGTTCCGGTAATTAATTCTTCATTATCATCCTCCGTTGAACGATTAAAGATTATTATTACGGACAAAAAACATTAAAATTGTGTCGTTAATTAAAAATATTGTATGAAAAGAACACGTGAGAAACATTTCATTCATTATTCTTAACAAGTATTTAATTAACATCAATAAAGTTTTTTTTTATATGCAATAAACCTCAATTGTCACATGATGTTAACTAACAAGGACACCTCAGATGGTGTAGCGTGCTCGCTTAGTACACTCCGGCTCTCACATGTAAGACTGCCGGCACACAGCGATGCTGTTATTGCGACAGATTGGATTGATGGACAATGGGAATGATAGCTTGCTAAACGGATTCAAACAACTTTAACTAATATCATGTGGCCCCAGTATCGAACCTGGGACTTGCACGTTAAAATCCATGCGGTAAACTATTGCGACAAGGAGGTCAAGATGAGAGACGAAATTAATTTTATTAAAGTTATTTACCTAAGTGAAGTTTATCACCCACTTTTAGTACAAACATCCATACCTCGAGAGTAGAATGAAATTTACAACATTCTGCCAACATTCTCTAGCATGTTATCAATGTACTATGGTTTGAAAGGCATTGTAGATTACCTCTGGAATGAGCGCAAATGTAAACTAAATTATAGTAAACAATCTTTTTGTGAAAACTCGTGTATCAAGCGAATGTAATGAAAGAAATAATATTATGTACCTCGATTGTATCTTATAAATTTGTTTGTCATACAGTACCTTATGAAATAAACAGTCAGCGTCATCAAGGAACCAATGAAGTATTTTGTTTTATAGATATCATGGTTCCTATTTAATGAAGAGAAACGCTTGAGGACAACCGTTATTTGGTCTAAAGCTAACCGAGCATGCGTATAGACTATTGTGTGAATTTGATAGAATTCAGTCGAACAAATACTATGCAACTATTATTCGTTAATAAGTATTGATTCAAATTAAATATATTGAAAATCAATAGTCATGCGAGTTATATTGTGACATGACAGTAATTATAAGAAAACGAGTGAAAGGTGCGTTACCTATTCATATAGTATGGGTGTAGGTACGAATGTAGTAAAGATTATAAATAAGATTTATTGTAGAGCGGTAATACTAATTATTAAGGTACTCAATAACGGGTCATGTAGTGTAGATTGTGTGTAGAATTTTTATATATTACCGCAAAGTTCTCATCGCCATAAGACATAGCACATTCCCTTTACTTTTGTAATTTTGATTACATATATCCCTTTTAACACTAGATTTACCGACACTTTTTTATGATTTTCTCCTTGAGTCAGTAATCATTTTGTGCATTGTTATATTCATATTTATCCTGTTCTGCAATAATAAGTTTACAACAATGTCGTCTGAGGCAGTATAAAAGAATAAAAAAATTAAACGCATATTAGTATGCGGAAGTTTTTATCTAGAGTTTTCCGTTAAAATAACGGGTCCGGTACAGTTAGGTAGTGTTAAACTTCCGTTTTCACACTTGATCTGAATTCATAGAAAATCGATCATCATTTGATCGTTTCAACTACAAATTCACATGATGTTAAGTGACTTTAAGGCCGATATATGTTAATATGTTTTTATGGACGACAGACACAATGTGGATGGTAGCTAATCACGCATGACGGTGAGACTCGAGATAGTGGAGCGCTTTCACACAGAATACTCCGACTATCATAGTATAATTGTTAAAACACGTAATGCTGTAATAGTGAAAAACTGACAATATAAGACTAGTCATTTATACGAATTCGAAAAACCCTACCATCAACCAAACTGCACCACTTTGTGTGTGAACCAGGGACCTGCCGTACTGCTAACAAGCTATTATCGGCTGTGCCAAGGAGGAACTTAATCAACGTCACTCCTTAACCACTCCCCGTCGTAGTGCCGAAGAAAAGATGTTGCCAAACTG